>CAMAOC010000397.1:0-47381 GCA_945859555.1 Megachile ligniseca
ATAACTGTTATTATTATCCTTCTTACTATTATTATTATCGCTATAACTGTTAATATTATGCATATTCTATTGTTAATATCCGTATTACTCTTGCCTTTATCATTATAACTATTATTATTATCGCTATAACTGTTATTATTATTCTTATTACTATTACTATTATCCCTATTCCTCTTTTCTTTATCCTTATAACTATTATTATTATCCTTATTATTATTATTATTATCGCTATAAACTGTTATTATTATTCTTGTTACTATGATTACTGTCCGTATTACTCTTACCTTTATCCTTAATACTATTATTATTATCGCTATAAATGTTATTATTATTCTTATTACTATTACTATTATCCCTATTCCTCATGTCTTTATCCTTATAACTGTTATTATTATCCTTATTATTATTATTATTATCGCTATAACTGTTATTATTATCCTTATTCTATTGTTACCCCTCCGTATTACTCTTGTCTTTATCCTTATAACTATTATTATTATCGCTATAACTGTTATTATTATTCTTATTACTATTATTATTATCCCTATTCCCCTTGTCTTTATCCTTATAACTGTTATTATAATCCTTATTATTATTATTATTATTTTTATCGCGATACCTGTTATTATTATCCTTCTTACTATTATTATTATCGCTATAACTGTTAATATTATGCATATTCTATTGTTAATATCCGTATTACTCTTGCCTTTATCATTAATACTATTATTATTATCGCTATAACTGTTATTATTATTTTTCTTACTATTATTATTATCCCTATTCCTCTAGTCTTTATCCTTATAACTATTATTATTATCGCTATAACTGTTACTATTATTCTTATTACTATTATTATTATCCCTATTCCCCTTGTCTTTATCCTTATAACTGTTATTATAATCCTTATTATTATTATTATTATCGCTAATAACTGTTATTATTATTCATATTACTATTATTATTATCCTTATTACTATTCTTATTATCCTTATTACTATTATTATTATCGCTATAACTGTTATTATTATCCTTAATACTATTATTATTATCGCTATAACTGTTATTATTATTCTTGTTACTATTATTACTGTCCGTATTACTCTTGCCTTTATCCTTAATACTATTATTATTATCGCTATAACTGTTATTATTATTCTTCTTACTATTATTATTATCCCTATTCCTCTTGTCTTTATCCTTATAACTATTATTATTATCCTTATTATTATTATTATTACCGCTATAACTGTTATTATTATCCTTATTCTATTGTTACTATCCGTATTACTCTTGTCTTTATCCTTATAACTATTATTATTATCGCTATAACTGTTATTATTATTCTTATTACTATTATTATTATCCCTATTCCCCTTGTCTTTATCCTTATAACTGTTATTATAATCCTTATTATTATTATTATTATTTTTATCGCGATACCTGTTATTATTATCCTTCTTACTATTATTATTATCGCTATAACTGTTAATATTATGCATATTCTATTGTTAATATCCGTATTACTCTTGCCTTTATCATTATAACTATTATTATTATCGCTATAACTGTTATTATTATTCTTATTACTATTACTATTATCCCTATTCCTCTTTTCTTTATCCTTATAACTATTATTATTATCCTTATTATTATTATTATTATCGCTATAACTGTTATTATTATTCTTGTTACTATGATTACTGTCCGTATTACTCTTACCTTTATCCTTAATACTATTATTATTATCGCTATAAATGTTATTATTATTCTTATTACTATTACTATTATCCCTATTCCTCATGTCTTTATCCTTATAACTGTTATTAATATCCTTATTATTATTATTATTATCGCTATAACTGTTATTATTATCCTTATTCTATTGTTACTGTCCGTATTACTTTTGTCTTTATCCTTATAACTATTATTATTATCGCTATTAACTGTTATTATTATTCTTGTTACTATTATTACTGTCCGTATTACTCTTGCCTTTATCCTTAATACTATTATTATTATCGCTATAAGTGTTATTATTGTTCTTGTTACTATTATTATTATCCCTATTCCTCTTTTCTTTCTCCTTATAACTATTATTATTATATTCTTCTTCTTATTATTATTATCGCTATAAATGTTATTATTATTCCTGTTACTATTATTACTGTCCGTATTACTCTTGCCTTTATCCTTAATACTATTATTATTATCGCTATAACTGTTATTATTATTCTTCTTACTATTATTATTATCCCTATTCCTCATGTCTTTATCCTTATAACTGTTATTATTATCCTTATTATTATTATTATTATCGCTATAACTGTTATTATTATCCTTATTCTATTGTTACTATCCGTATTACTCTTGTCTTTATCCTTATAACTATTATTATTATCGCTATAACTGTTATTATTATTCTTATTACTATTATTATTATCCCTATTCCCCTTGTCTTTATCCTTATAACTGTTATTATAATCCTTATTATTATTATTATTATTTTTATCGCGATACCTGTTATTATTATCCTTCTTACTATTATTATTATCGCTATAACTGTTAATATTATGCATATTCTATTGTTAATATCCGTATTACTCTTGCCTTTATCATTAATACTATTATTATTATCGCTATAACTGTTATTATTATTTTTCTTACTATTATTATTATCCCTATTCCTCTAGTCTTTATCCTTATAACTATTATTATTATCGCTATAACTGTTACTATTATTCTTATTACTATTATTATTATCCCTATTCCCCTTGTCTTTATCCTTATAACTGTTATTATAATCCTTATTATTATTATTATTATCGCTAATAACTGTTATTATTATTCATATTACTATTATTATTATCCTTATTACTATTCTTATTATCCTTATTACTATTATTATTATCGCTATAACTGTTATTATTATCCTTAATACTATTATTATTATCGCTATAACTGTTATTATTATTCTTGTTACTATTATTACTGTCCGTATTACTCTTGCCTTTATCCTTAATACTATTATTATTATCGCTATAACTGTTATTATTATCCTTCTTACTATTATTATTATCGCTATAACTGTTAATATTATGCATATTCTATTGTTAATATCCGTATTACTCTTGCCTTTATCATTATAACTATTATTATTATCGCTATAACTGTTATTATTATTCTTATTACTATTACTATTATCCCTATTCCTCTTTTCTTTATCCTTATAACTATTATTATTATCCTTATTATTATTATTATTATCGCTATAACTGTTATTATTATTCTTGTTACTATGATTACTGTCCGTATTACTCTTACCTTTATCCTTAATACTATTATTATTATCGCTATAAATGTTATTATTATTCTTATTACTATTACTATTATCCCTATTCCTCATGTCTTTATCCTTATAACTGTTATTAATATCCTTATTATTATTATTATTATCGCTATAACTGTTATTATTATCCTTATTCTATTGTTACTGTCCGTATTACTTTTGTCTTTATCCTTATAACTATTATTATTATCGCTATTAACTGTTATTATTATTCTTGTTACTATTATTACTGTCCGTATTACTCTTGCCTTTATCCTTAATACTATTATTATTATCGCTATAAGTGTTATTATTGTTCTTGTTACTATTATTATTATCCCTATTCCTCTTTTCTTTCTCCTTATAACTATTATTATTATATTCTTCTTCTTATTATTATTATCGCTATAAATGTTATTATTATTCTTATTACTATTACTATTATCCCTATTCCTCATGTCTTTATCCTTATAACTGTTATTAATATCCTTATTATTATTATTATTATCGCTATAACTGTTATTATTATCCTTATTCTATTGTTACTGTCCGTATTACTTTTGTCTTTATCCTTATAACTATTATTATTATCGCTAATAACTGTTATTATTATTCTTATTACTATTATGATTATCCCCTTTGCCCTTGTCTTTATCCTTATAACTATTATTATTATCCTTATTACTATTATTATTATCGCTATAACTGTTATTACTATCCTTAATACCATTATTATTATCGCTATAACTGTTATTATTATTCTTGTTACTATTATATTATAGCTATTCCTCTTGTCTTTATCCATATAACTATTATTATTAATCCTTATTACTATTATTATTATCGCTATAACTGTTATTATTATTCTTGTTACTATGATTACTGTCCGTATTACTCTTGCCTTTATCCTTAATACTATTATTATTATCGCTATAAGTGTTATTATTATTCTTGTTACTATTATTATTCTCCCTATTCCTCTTTTCTTTCTCCTTATAACTATTATTATTATCCTTATTATTATTATTATTATCGCTATAAATGTTATTATTAGTCTTATTACTATTACTATTATCCCTATTCCTCTTGTCTTTATCCTTATAACTGTTATTATTATCCTTATTATTATTATTTTTATCGCTATAACTGTTATTATTATCCTTATTCTATTGTTACTGTCCGTATTACTCTTGTCTTTATCCTTATAACTATTATTATTATCGCTAATAACTGTTATTATTATTCTTATTACTATTATTATTATCCCTATTGCCCTTGTCTTTATCCTTATAACTATTATTATGATCCTTATTATTATTATTATTATTATCGCTATAACTATTATTATTATCTTTATTACTATTATTATTATCGCTATAACTGTTATTATTATTCTTGTTACTATTATTACTGTCCGTATTACTCTTCCCTTTATCCTTAATACTATTATTATTATCGCTATAAACTGTTACTATTATTCTTCTTACTATTATTATTATCCCTATTCCTCTTTTCTTTCTCCTTATAACTATTATTATTATCCTTATTATTATTATTATTATTATCGCGATACCTGTTATTATTATCCTTATTATTATTATTATTATCGCTATAACTGTTATTATTATCCTTATTACTATTATTATTATCGCTATAACTGTTTTTATTATGCTTATTATATTGTTACTATCCCTATTACTCTTGTCTTTATCCTTATAACTATTATTATTATCCTTATTACTATTATTATTATCTCTATAACTGCTCTTATTATCATTCCTACTGTTATTATTATCGCTATAAACTGTTATTATTATTCTTATTACTATTATTATTATCCCTATTACCCTTGTCCTTATCCTTTTACTATTATTATTATCGCTATAACTGTTATTATTATGCTTATTCTATTGTTACTATCCGTATTACACTTGCCTTTATCATTATAACTATTATTATTATGGCTATAACTGTTATTATTATTCTTATTACTATTACTATTATCCCTATTCCTCTTGTCTTTATCCTTATAACTGTTATTATTATCCTTATTATTATTATTATCGCTATAACTGTTATTATTATCCTTATTCTATTGTTACTGTCCGTATTACTCTTGTCTTTATCCTTATAACTATTATTATTATCGCTAATAACTGTTATTATTATTCTTATTACTATTATGATTATCCCTATTGCCCTTGTCTTTATCCTTATAACTATTATTATTATCCTTATTGTTATTATTATTTTCGCTATAACTGTTATTATTATCCTTAATACTATTATTATTATCGCTATAACTGTTATTATTATTCTTGTTACTATGATTACTGTCCGTATTACTCTTGCCTTTATCCTTAATACTATTATTATTATCGCTATAAGTGTTATTATTATTCTTGTTACTATTATTATTATCCCTATTCCTCTTTTCTTTCTCCTTATAACTATTATTATTATCCTTATTATTATTATTATTATCGCTATAACTGTTATTATTATTCTTGTTACTATTATTACTGTCCGTATTACTCTTGCCTTTATCCTTAATGCTATTATTATTATCGCTATAACTGTTACTATTATTCTTCGTACTATTATTATTATCCCTATTCCTCTTTTCTTTCTCCTTATAACTATTATTATTATCCTTATTATTATTATTATTATTATCGCGATACCTGTTATTATTATCCTTATTACTATTATTATTATCGCTATAACTGTTATTATTATGCTTATTCTATTGTTACTATCCGTATTACTCTTGCCTTTATCGTTATAAACTATTATTATTATCGCTATAACTGTTATTATTATTCTTATTACTATTACTATTATCCCTATTCCTCTTGTCTTTATCCTTATAACTATTATTATTATCCTTATTATTATTATTATTATCGCTATAACTGTTATTATTATCCTTTTTCTATTGTTACTGTCCGTATTACTCTTGTCTTTATCCTTATAACTATTATTATTATCGCTAATAACTGTTATTATTATTCTTATTACTATTATTATTATCCCTATTGCCCTTGTCTTTATCCTTATAACTATTATTATGATCCTTCTTACTATTATTATTATCCTTAATACTATTATTATTATCGCTATAAGTGTTATTATTATTCTTATTACTATTACTATTACCCGTATTCCTCTTGTCTTTATTCTTATAACTATTATTATTATCCTTATTATTATTATTATTATTATCGCTATAACTATTATTATTATCCTTATTACTATTATTATTATCGCTATAACTGTTATTATTATTCTTGTTACTATTATTACTGTCCCTATTACTCTTGCCTGTATCCTTAATACTATTATTATTATCGCTATAACTGTTACTATTATTCTTCTTACTATTATTATTATCCCTATTCCTCTTTTCTTTATCCTTATAACTATTATTATTATCCTTATTATTATTATTATTATTATCGCGATATCTGTTATTATTATCCTTATTACTATTATTATTATCGCTATAACTGTTATTATTATGCTTATTCTATTGTTACTATCCGTATTACTCTTGCCTTTATCATTATAACTATTATTATTATCGCTATAACTGTTATTATTATTCTTATTACTATTACTATTATCCCTATTCCTCTTGTCTTTATCCTTATAACTATTATTATTATCCTTATTATTATTATTATTATCGCTATAACTGTTATTATTATCCTTATTCTATTGTTACTCTCCGTATTACTCTTGTCTTTATCCTTATAACTATTATTATTATCGCTATAACTGTTACTATTATTCTTATTACTATTATTATTATCCCTATTCCCCTTGTCTTTATCCTTATAACTGTTATTATAATCCTTATTATTATTATTATTATCGCTAATAACTGTTATTATTATTCTTATTACTATTATTATTATCCTTATTACTATTCTTATTATCCTTATTACTATTATTATTATCGCTATAAACTGTTATTATTATCCTTAATACTATTATTATTATCGCTATAACTGTTATTATTATTCTTGTTACTATTATTACTGTCCGTATTACTCTTGCCTTTATCCTTAATACTATTATTATTATCGCTATAACTGTTATTATTATTTTTCTTACTATTATTATTATCCCTATTCCTCTAGTCTTTATCCTTATAACTATTATTATTATCGCTATAACTGTTACTATTATTCTTATTACTATTATTATTATCCCTATTCCCCTTGTCTTTATCCTTATAACTGTTATTATAATCCTTATTATTATTATTATTATCGCTAATAACTGTTATTATTATTCTTATTACTATTATTATTATCCTTATTACTATTCTTATTATCCTTATTACTATTATTATTATCGCTATAACTGTTATTATTATCCTTAATACTATTATTATTATCGCTATAACTGTTATTATTATTCTTGTTACTATTATTACTGTCCGTATTACTCTTGCCTTTATCCTTAATACTATTATTATTATCGCTATAACTGTTATTATTATTCTTCTTACTATTATTATTATCCCTATTCCTCTTGTCTTTATCCTTATAACTATTATTATTATCCTTATTATTATTATTATTACCGCTATAACTGTTATTATTATCCTTATTCTATTGTTACTATCCGTATTACTCTTGTCTTTATCCTTATAACTATTATTATTATCGCTATAACTGTTATTATTATTCTTATTACTATTATTATTATCCCTATTCCCCTTGTCTTTATCCTTATAACTGTTATTATTATCCTTATTATTTTTATTATTATCGCTATAACTGTTATTATTATCCTTATTCTATTGTTACTGTCCGTATTACTCTTGTCTTTATCCTTATAACTATTATTATTATCGCTAATAACTGTTATTATTATTCTTATTACTATTATTATTATCCCTATTGCCCTTGTCTTTATCCTTATAACTATTATTATGATCCTTATTATTATTATTATTATTATCGCTATAACTATTATTATTATCTTTATTGCTATTATTATTATCGCTATAACTGTTATTATTATTCTTGTTACTATTATTACTGTCCGTATTACTCTTCCCTTTATCCTTAATACTATTATTATTATCGCTATAACTGTTACTATTATTCTTCTTACTATTATTATTATCCCTATTCCTCTTTTCTTTCTCCTTATAACTATTATTATTATCCTTATTATTATTATTATTATTATCGCGATACCTGTTATTATTATCCTTATTACTATTATTATTATCGCTATAACTGTTATTATTATCCTTATTCTATTGTTACTGTCCGTATTACTCTTGTCTTTATCCTTATAACTATTATTATTATCGCTAATAACTGTTATTATTATTCTTATTACTATTATGATTATCCCTATTGCCCTTGTCTTTATCCTTATAACTATTATTATTATCCTTATTGTTATTATTATTTTCGCTATAACTGTTATTATTATCCTTAATACTATTATTATTATCGCTATAACTGTTATTATTATTCTTGTTACTATGATTACTGTCCGTATTACTCTTGCCTTTATCCTTAATACTATTATTATTATCGCTATAAGTGTTATTATTATTCTTGTTACTATTATTATTATCCCTATTCCTCTTTTCTTTCTCCTTATAACTATTATTATTATCCTTATTATTATTATTATTATCGCTATAAATGTTATTATTATTCTTATTACTATTACTATTATCCCTATTCCTCTTGTCTTTATCCTTATAACTGTTATTATTATCCTTATGATTATTATTATTATCTCTATAAACTGCTCTTATTATCATTCCTACTGTTATTATTATCGCTATAACTGTTATTATTATTCTTATTACTATTATTATTATCCCTATTACCCTTGTCCTTATCCTTTTACTATTATTATTATCGCTATAACTGTTATTATTATGCTTATTCTATTGTTACTATCCGTATTACTCTTGCCTTTATCATTATAACTATTATTATTATGGCTATAACTGTTATTATTATTCTTATTACTATTACTATTATCCCTATTCCTCTTGTCTTTATCCTTATAACTGTTATTATTATCCTTATTATTATTATTATCGCTATAACTGTTATTATTATCCTTATTCTATTGTTACTGTCCGTATTACTCTTGTCTTTATCCTTATAACTATTATTATTATCGCTAATAACTGTTATTATTATTCTTATTACTATTATGATTATCCCTATTGCCCTTGTCTTTATCCTTATAACTATTATTATTATCCTTATTGTTATTATTATTTTTGCTATAACTGTTATTATTATCCTTAATACTATTATTATTATCGCTATAACTGTTATTATTATTCTTGTTACTATGATTACTGTCCGTATTACTCTTGCCTTTATCCTTAATACTATTATTATTATCGCTATAAGTGTTATTATTATTCTTGTTACTATTATTATTATCCCTATTCCTCTTTTCTTTCTCCTTATAACTATTATTATTATCCTTATTATTATTAGTATTATCGCTATAAATGTTATTACTATTCTTATTACTATTACTATTATCCCTATTCCTCTTGTCTTTATCCTTATAACTGTTATTATTATCCTTATTATTATTATTTTCGCTATAACTGTTATTATTATCCTTAATACTATTATTATTATCGCTATAACTGTTATTATTATTCTTGTTACTATGATTACTGTCCGTATTACTCTTGCCTTTATCCTTAATACTATTATTATTATCGCTATAAGTGTTATTATTATTCTTGTTACTATTATTATTATCCCTATTCCTCTTTTCTTTCTCCTTATAACTATTATTATTATCCTTATTATTATTATTATTATCGCTATAAATGTTATTATTATTCTTATTACTATTACTATTATCCCTATTCCTCTTGTCTTTATCCTTATAACTGTTATTATTATCCTTATTATTATTATTATTATCGCTATAACTGTTATTATTATCCTTATTCTATTGTTACTGTCCGTATTACTCTTGTCTTTATCCTTATAACTATTATTATTATCGCTAATAACTGTTATTATTATTCTTATTACTATTATTATTATCCCTATTGCCCTTGTCTTTATCCTTATAACTATTATTATGATCCTTCTTACTATTATTATTATCCTTAATACTATTATTATTATCGCTATAAGTGTTATTATTATTCTTATTACTATTACTATTACCCGTATTCCTCTTGTCTTTATTCTTATAACTATTATTATTATCGCTATAACTATTATTATTATCCTTATTACTATTATTATTATCGCTATAACTGTTATTATTATTCTTGTTACTATTATTACTGTCCGTATTACTCTTGCCTGTATCCTTAATACTATTATTATTATCGCTATAACTGTTACTATTATTCTTCTTACTATTATTATTATCCCTATTCCTCTTTTCTTTATCCTTATAACTATTATTATTATCCTTATTATTATTATTATTATTATCGCGATACCTGTTATTATTATCCTTATTACTATTATTATTATCGCTATAACTGTTATTATTATGCTTATTCTATTGTTACTATCCGTATTACTCTTGCCTTTATCATTATAACTATTATTATTATCGCTATAACTGTTATTATTATTCTTATTACTATTACTATTATCCCTATTCCTCTTGTCTTTATCCTTATAACTATTATTATTATCCTTATTATTATTATTATTATCGCTATAACTGTTATTATTATCCTTATTCTATTGTTACTCTCCGTATTACTCTTGTCTTTATCCTTATAACTATTATTATTATCGCTATAACTGTTACTATTATTCTTATTACTATTATTATTATCCCTAGTCCCCTTGTCTTTATCCTTATAACTGTTATTATAATCCTTATTATTATTATTATTATCGCTAATAACTGTTATTATTATTCTTATTACTATTATTATTATCCTTATTACTATTCTTATTATCCTTATTACTATTATTATTATCGCTATAACTGTTATTATTATCCTTAATACTATTATTATTATCGCTATAACTGTTATTATTATTCTTGTTACTATTATTACTGTCCGTATTACTCTTGCCTTTATCCTTAATACTATTATTATTATCGCTATAACTGTTATTATTATTTTTCTTACTATTATTATTATCCCTATTCCTCTAGTCTTTATCCTTATAACTATTATTATTATCGCTATAACTGTTACTATTATTCTTATTACTCTTATTATTATCCCTATTCCCCTTGTCTTTATCCTTATAACTGTTATTATAATCCTTATTATTATTATTATTATCGCTAATAACTGTTATTATTATTCTTATTACTATTATTATTATCCTTATTACTATTCTTATTATCCTTATTACTATTATTATTATCGCTATAACTGTTATTATTATCCTTAATACTATTATTATTATCGCTATAACTGTTATTATTATTCTTGTTACTATTATTACTGTCCGTATTACTCTTGCCTTTATCCTTAATACTATTATTATTATCGCTATAACTGTTATTATTATTCTTCTTACTATTATTATTATCCCTATTCCTCTTGTCTTTATCCTTATAACTATTATTATTATCCTTATTATTATTATTATTACCGCTATAACTGTTATTATTATCCTTATTCTATTGTTACTATCCGTATTACTCTTGTCTTTATCCTTATAACTATTATTATTATCGCTATAACTGTTATTATTATTCTTATTACTATTATTATTATCCCTATTCCCCTTGTCTTTATCCTTATAACTGTTATTATTATCCTTATTATTATTATTATTATCGCTATAACTGTTATTATTATCCTTATTCTATTGTTACTGTCCGTATTACTCTTGTCTTTATCCTTATAACTATTATTATTATCGCTAATAACTGTTATTATTATTCTTATTACTATTATTATTATCCCTATTGCCCTTGTCTTTATCCTTATAACTATTATTATGATCCTTATTATTATTATTATTATCCTTAATACTATTATTATTATCGCTATAAGTGTTATTATTATTCTTATTACTATTACTATTACCCGTATTCCTCTTGTCTTTATTCTTATAACTATTATTATTATCCTTATTATTATTATTATTATTATCGCTATAACTATTATTATTATCCTTATTACTATTATTATTATCGCTATAACTGTTATTATTATTCTTGTTACTATTATTACTGTCCGTATTACTCTTGCCTGTATCCTTAATACTATTATTATTATCGCTATAACTGTTACTATTATTCTTCTTACTATTATTATTATCCCTATTCCTCTTTTCTTTATCCTTATAACTATTATTATTATCCTTATTATTATTATTATTATTATCGCGATACCTGTTATTATTATCCTTATTACTATTATTATTATCGCTATAACTGTTATTATTATGCTTATTCTATTGTTACTATCCGTATTACTCTTGCCTTTATCATTATAACTATTATTATTATCGCTATAACTGTTATTATTATTCTTATTACTATTACTATTATCCCTATTCCTCTTGTCTTTATCCTTATAACTATTATTATTATCCTTATTATTATTATTATTATCGCTATAACTGTTATTATTATCCTTATTCTATTGTTACTCTCCGTATTACTCTTGTCTTTATCCTTATAACTATTATTATTATCGCTATAACTGTTACTATTATTCTTATTACTATTATTATTATCCCTATTCCCCTTGTCTTTATCCTTATAACTGTTATTATAATCCTTATTATTATTATTATTATCGCTAATAACTGTTATTATTATTCTTATTACTATTATTATTATCCTTATTACTATTCGTATTATCCTTATTACTATTATTATTATCGCTATAACTGTTATTATTATCCTTAATACTATTATTATTATCGCTATAACTGTTATTATTATTCTTGTTACTATTATTACTGTCCGTATTACTCTTGCCTTTATCCTTAATACTATTATTATTATCGCTATAACTGTTATTATTATTTTTCTTACTATTATTATTATCCCTATTCCTCTAGTCTTTATCCTTATAACTATTATTATTATCGCTATAACTGTTACTATTATTCTTATTACTATTATTATTATCCCTATTCCCCTTGTCTTTATCCTTATAACTGTTATTATAATCCTTATTATTATTATTATTATCGCTAATAACTGTTATTATTATTCTTATTACTATTATTATTATCCTTATTACTATTCTTATTATCCTTATTACTATTATTATTATCGCTATAACTGTTATTATTATCCTTAATACTATTATTATTATCGCTATAACTGTTATTATTATTCTTGTTACTATTATTACTGTCCGTATTACTCTTGCCTTTATCCTTAATACTATTATTATTATCGCTATAACTGTTATTATTATTCTTCTTACTATTATTATTATCCCTATTCCTCTTGTCTTTATCCTTATAACTATTATTATTATCCTTATTATTATTATTATTACCGCTATAACTGTTATTATTATCCTTATTCTATTGTTACTATCCGTATTACTCTTGTCTTTATCCTTATAACTATTATTATTATCGCTATAACTGTTATTATTATTCTTATTACTATTATTATTATCCCTATTCCCCTTGTCTTTATCCTTATAACTGTTATTATTATCCTTATTATTTTTATTATTATCGCTATAACTGTTATTATTATCCTTATTCTATTGTTACTGTCCGTATTACTCTTGTCTTTATCCTTATAACTATTATTATTATCGCTAATAACTGTTATTATTATTCTTATTACTATTATTATTATCCCTATTGCCCTTGTCTTTATCCTTATAACTATTATTATGATCCTTATTATTATTATTATTATTATCGCTATAACTATTATTATTATCTTTATTACTATTATTATTATCGCTATAACTGTTATTATTATTCTTGTTACTATTATTACTGTCCGTATTACTCTTCCCTTTATCCTTAATACTATTATTATTATCGCTATAACTGTTACTATTATTCTTCTTACTATTATTATTATCCCTATTCCTCTTTTCTTTCTCCTTATAACTATTATTATTATCCTTATTATTATTATTATTATTATCGCGATACCTGTTATTATTATCCTTATTACTATTATTATTATCGCTATAACTGTTATTATTATCCTTATTCTATTGTTACTGTCCGTATTACTCTTGTCTTTATCCTTATAACTATTATTATTATCGCTAATAACTGTTATTATTATTCTTATTACTATTATGATTATCCCTATTGCCCTTGTCTTTATCCTTATAACTATTATTATTATCCTTATTGTTATTATTATTTTCGCTATAACTGTTATTATTATCCTTAATACTATTATTATTATCGCTATAACTGTTATTATTAATCTTGTTACTATGATTACTGTCCGTATTACTCTTGCCTTTATCCTTAATACTATTATTATTATCGCTATAAGTGTTATTATTATTCTTGTTACTATTATTATTATCCCTATTCCTCTTTTCTTTCTCCTTATAACTATTATTATTATCCTTATTATTATTATTATTATCGCTATAAATGTTATTATTATTCTTATTACTATTACTATTATCCCTATTCCTCTTGTCTTTATCCTTATAACTGTTATTATTATCCTTATGATTATTATTATTATCTCTATAACTGCTCTTATTATCATTCCTACTGTTATTATTATCGCTATAACTGTTATTATTATTCTTATTACTATTATTATTATCCCTATTACCCTTGTCCTTATCCTTTTACTATTATTATTATCGCTATAACTGTTATTATTATGCTTATTCTATTGTTACTATCCGTATTACTCTTGCCTTTATCATTATAACTATTATTATTATGGCTATAACTGTTATTATTATTCTTATTACTATTACTATTATCCCTATTCCTCTTGTCTTTATCCTTATAACTGTTATTATTATCCTTATTATTATTATTATCGCTATAACTGTTATTATTATCCTTATTCTATTGTTACTGTCCGTATTACTCTTGTCTTTATCCTTATAACTATTATTATTATCGCTAATAACTGTTATTATTATTCTTATTACTATTATGATTATCCCTATTGCCCTTGTCTTTATCCTTATAACTATTATTATTATCCTTATTGTTATTATTATTTTCGCTATAACTGTTATTATTATCCTTAATACTATTATTATTATCGCTATAACTGTTATTATTATTCTTGTTACTATGATTACTGTCCGTATTACTCTTGCCTTTATCCTTAATACTATTATTATTATCGCTATAAGTGTTATTATTATTCTTGTTACTATTATTATTATCCCTATTCCTCTTTTCTTTCTCCTTATAACTATTATTATTATCCTTATTATTATTATTATTATCGCTATAAATGTTATTATTATTCTTATTACTATTACTATTATCCCTATTCCTCTTGTCTTTATCCTTATAACTGTTATTATTATCCTTATTATTATTATTATTATCGCTATAACTGTTATTATTATCCTTATTCTATTGTTACTGTCCGTATTACTCTTGTCTTTATCCTTATAACTATTATTATTATCGCTAATAACTGTTATTATTATTCTTATTACTATTATTATTATCCCTATTGCCCTTGTCTTTATCCTTATAACTATTATTATGATCCTTATTACTATTATTATTATCCTTAATACTATTATTATTATCGCTATAAGTGTTATTATTATTCTTATTACTATTACTATTACCCGTATTCCTCTTGTCTTTATTCTTATAACTATTATTATTATCCTTATTATTATTATTATTATTATCGCTATAACTATTATTATTATCCTTATTACTATTATTATTATCGCTATAACTGTTATTATTATTCCTGTTACTATTATTACTGTCCGTATTACTCTTGCCTTTATCCTTAATACTATTATTATTATCGCTATAACTGTTATTATTATTTTTCTTACTATTATTATTATCCCTATTCCTCTAGTCTTTATCCTTATAACTATTACTATTATCGCTATAACTGTTACAATTATTATTATTACTATTATTATTATCCCTATTCCCCTTGTCTTTATCCTTATAACTGTTATTATAATCCTTATTATTATTATTATTATCGCTAATAACTGTTATTATTATTCTTATTACTATTATTATTATCCTTATTACCATTCTTATTATCCTTATTACTATTATTATTATCGCTATAACTGTTATTATTATCCTTAATACTATTATTATTATCGCTATAACTGTTATTATTATTCTTGTTACTATTATTACTGTCCGTATTACTCTTACCTTTATCCTTAATACTATTATTATTATCGCTATAACTGTTAGTATTATTCTTCTTACTATTATTATTATCCCTATTCCTCTTGTCTTTATCCTTATAACTATTATTATTATCCTTATTATTATTACTATTATCGCTATAACTGTTATTATTATTCTTGTTACTATGATTACTGTCCGTATTACTCTTACCTTTATCCTTAATACTATTATTATTATCGCTATAAATGTTATTATTATTCTTATTACTATTACTATTATCCCTATTCCTCATGTCTTTATCCTTATAACTGTTATTAATATCCTTATTATTATTATTATTATCGCTATAACTGTTATTATTATCCTTATTCTATTGTTACTGTCCGTATTACTTTTGTCTTTATCCTTATAACTATTATTATTATCGCTAATAACTGTTATTATTATTCTTGTTACTATTATTACTGTCCGTATTACTCTTGCCTTTATCCTTAATTCTATTATTATTATCCCTATTCCTCTTTTCTTTCTCCTTATAACTATTATTATTATCCTTATTATTATTAGTATTATCGCTATAAATGTTATTACTATTCTTATTACTATTACTATTATCCCTATTCCTCTTGTCTTTATCCTTATAACTGTTATTATTATCCTTATTATTATTATTTTCGCTATAACTGTTATTATTATCCTTAATACTATTATTATTATCGCTATAACTGTTATTATTATTCTTGTTACTATGATTACTGTCCGTATTACTCTTGCCTTTATCCTTAATACTATTATTATTATCGCTATAAGTGTTATTATTATTCTTGTTACTATTATTATTATCCCTATTCCTCTTTTCTTTCTCCTTATAACTATTATTATTATCCTTATTATTATTATTATTATCGCTATAAATGTTATTATTATTCTTATTACTATTACTATTATCCCTATTCCTCTTGTCTTTATCCTTATAACTGTTATTATTATCCTTATTATTATTATTATTATCGCTATAACTGTTATTATTATCCTTATTCTATTGTTACTGTCCGTATTACTCTTGTCTTTATCCTTATAACTATTATTATTATCGCTAATAACTGTTATTATTATTCTTATTACTATTATTATTATCCCTATTGCCCTTGTCTTTATCCTTATAACTATTATTATGATCCTTCTTACTATTATTATTATCCTTAATACTATTATTATTATCGCTATAAGTGTTATTATTATTCTTATTACTATTACTATTACCCGTATTCCTCTTGTCTTTATTCTTATAACTATTATTATTATCGCTATAACTATTATTATTATCCTTATTACTATTATTATTATCGCTATAACTGTTATTATTATTCTTGTTACTATTATTACTGTCCGTATTACTCTTGCCTGTATCCTTAATACTATTATTATTATCGCTATAACTGTTACTATTATTCTTCTTACTATTATTATTATCCCTATTCCTCTTTTCTTTATCCTTATAACTATTATTATTATCCTTATTATTATTATTATTATTATCGCGATACCTGTTATTATTATCCTTATTACTATTATTATTATCGCTATAACTGTTATTATTATGCTTATTCTATTGTTACTATCCGTATTACTCTTGCCTTTATCATTATAACTATTATTATTATCGCTATAACTGTTATTATTATTCTTATTACTATTACTATTATCCCTATTCCTCTTGTCTTTATCCTTATAACTATTATTATTATCCTTATTATTATTATTATTATCGCTATAACTGTTATTATTATCCTTATTCTATTGTTACTCTCCGTATTACTCTTGTCTTTATCCTTATAACTATTATTATTATCGCTATAACTGTTACTATTATTCTTATTACTATTATTATTATCCCTAGTCCCCTTGTCTTTATCCTTATAACTGTTATTATAATCCTTATTATTATTATTATTATCGCTAATAACTGTTATTATTATTCTTATTACTATTATTATTATCCTTATTACTATTCTTATTATCCTTATTACTATTATTATTATCGCTATAACTGTTATTATTATCCTTAATACTATTATTATTATCGCTATAACTGTTATTATTATTCTTGTTACTATTATTACTGTCCGTATTACTCTTGCCTTTATCCTTAATACTATTATTATTATCGCTATAACTGTTATTATTATTTTTCTTACTATTATTATTATCCCTATTCCTCTAGTCTTTATCCTTATAACTATTATTATTATCGCTATAACTGTTACTATTATTCTTCTTACTATTATTATTATCCCTATTCCTCTTTTCTTTATCCTTATAACTATTATTATTATCCTTATTATTATTATTATTATTATCGCGATACCTGTTATTATTATCCTTATTACTATTATTATTATCGCTATAACTGTTATTATTATGCTTATTCTATTGTTACTATCCGTATTACTCTTGCCTTTATCATTATAACTATTATTATTATCGCTATAACTGTTATTATTATTCTTATTACTATTACTATTATCCCTATTCCTCTTGTCTTTATCCTTATAACTATTATTATTATCCTTATTATTATTATTATTATCGCTATAACTGTTATTATTATCCTTATTCTATTGTTACTCTCCGTATTACTCTTGTCTTTATCCTTATAACTATTATTATTATCGCTATAACTGTTACTATTATTCTTATTACTATTATTATTATCCCTAGTCCCCTTGTCTTTATCCTTATAACTGTTATTATAATCCTTATTATTATTATTATTATCGCTAATAACTGTTATTATTATTCTTATTACTATTATTATTATCCTTATTACTATTCTTATTATCCTTATTACTATTATTATTATCGCTATAACTGTTATTATTATCCTTAATACTATTATTATTATCGCTATAACTGTTATTATTATTCTTGTTACTATTATTACTGTCCGTATTACTCTTGCCTTTATCCTTAATACTATTATTATTATCGCTATAACTGTTATTATTATTTTTCTTACTATTATTATTATCCCTATTCCTCTAGTCTTTATCCTTATAACTATTATTATTATCGCTATAACTGTTACTATTATTCTTATTACTATTATTATTATCCCTATTCCCCTTGTCTTTATCCTTATAACTGTTATTATAATCCTTATTATTATTATTATTATCGCTAATAACTGTTATTATTATTCTTATTACTATTATTATTATCCTTATTACTATTCTTATTATCCTTATTACTATTATTATTATCGCTATAACTGTTATTATTATCCTTAATACTATTATTATTATCGCTATAACTGTTATTATTATTCTTGTTACTATGATTACTGTCCGTATTACTCTTGCCTTTATCCTTAATACTATTATTATTATCGCTATAAGTGTTATTATTATTCTTGTTACTATTATTATTATCCCTATTCCTCTTTTCTTTCTCCTTATAACTATTATTATTATCCTTATTATTATTATTATTATCGCTATAAATGTTATTATTATTCTTATTACTATTACTATTATCCCTATTCCTCTTGTCTTTATCCTTATAACTGTTATTATTATCCTTATTATTATTATTATTATCGCTATAACTGTTATTATTATCCTTATTCTATTGTTACTGTCCGTATTACTCTTGTCTTTATCCTTATAACTATTATTATTATCGCTAATAACTGTTATTATTATTCTTATTACTATTACTATTATCCCTATTCCTCTTGTCTTTATCCTTATAACTGTTATTATTATCCTTATTATTATTATTATTATCGCTATAACTGTTATTATTATCCTTATTCTATTGTTACTGTCCGTATTACTCTTGTCTTTATCCTTATAACTATTATTATTATCGCTAATAACTGTTATTATTATTCTTATTACTATTATTATTATCCCTATTGCCCTTGTCTTTATCCTTATAACTATTATTATGATCCTTCTTACTATTATTATTATCCTTAATACTATTATTATTATCGCTATAAGTGTTATTATTATTCTTATTACTATTACTATTACCCGTATTCCTCTTGTCTTTATTCTTATAACTATTATTATTATCGCTATAACTATTATTATTATCCTTATTACTATTATTATTATCGTTATAACTGTTATTATTATTCTTGTTACTATTATTACTGTCCGTATTACTCTTGCCTGTATCCTTAATACTATTATTATTATCGCTATAACTGTTACTATTATTCTTCTTACTATTATTATTATCCCTATTCCTCTTTTCTTTATCCTTATAACTATTATTATTATCCTTATTATTATTATTATTATTATCGCGATACCTGTTATTATTATCCTTATTACTATTATTATTATCGCTATAACTGTTATTATTATGCTTATTCTATTGTTACTATCCGTATTACTCTTGCCTTTATCATTATAACTATTATTATTATCGCTATAACTGTTATTATTATTCTTATTACTATTACTATTATCCCTATTCCTCTTGTCTTTATCCTTATAACTATTATTATTATCCTTATTATTATTATTATTATCGCTATAACTGTTATTATTATCCTTATTCTATTGTTACTCTCCGTATTACTCTTGTCTTTATCCTTATAACTATTATTATTATCGCTATAACTGTTACTATTATTCTTATTACTATTATTATTATCCCTAGTCCCCTTGTCTTTATCCTTATAACTGTTATTATAATCCTTATTATTATTATTATTATCGCTAATAACTGTTATTATTATTCTTATTACTATTATTATTATCCTTATTACTATTCTTATTATCCTTATTACTATTATTATTATCGCTATAACTGTTATTATTATCCTTAATACTATTATTATTATCGCTATAACTGTTATTATTATTCTTGTTACTATTATTACTGTCCGTATTACTCTTGCCTTTATCCTTAATACTATTATTATTATCGCTATAACTGTTATTATTATTTTTCTTACTATTATTATTATCCCTATTCCTCTAGTCTTTATCCTTATAACTATTATTATTATCGCTATAACTGTTACTATTATTCTTATTACTATTATTATTATCCCTATTCCCCTTGTCTTTATCCTTATAACTGTTATTATAATCCTTATTATTATTATTATTATCGCTAATAACTGTTATTATTATTCTTATTACTATTATTATTATCCTTATTACTATTCTTATTATCCTTATTACTATTATTATTATCGCTATAACTGTTATTATTATCCTTAATACTATTATTATTATCGCTATAACTGTTATTATTATTCTTGTTACTATTATTACTGTCCGTATTACTCTTGCCTTTATCCTTAATACTATTATTATTATCGCTATAACTGTTATTATTATTCTTCTTACTATTATTATTATCCCTATTCTCTTGTCTTTATCCTTATAACTATTATTATTATCCTTATTATTATTATTATTACCGCTATAACTGTTATTATTATCCTTATTCTATTGTTACTATCCGTATTACTCTTGTCTTTATCCTTATAACTATTATTATTATCGCTATAACTGTTATTATTATTCTTATTACTATTATTATTATCCCTATTCCCCTTGTCTTTATCCTTATAACTGTTATTATTATCCTTATTATTATTATTATTATCGCTATAACTGTTATTATTATCCTTATTCTATTGTTACTGTCCGTATTACTCTTGTCTTTATCCTTATAACTATTATTATTATCGCTAATAACTGTTATTATTATTCTTATTACTATTATTATTATCCCTATTGCCCTTGTCTTTATCCTTATAACTATTATTATGATCCTTATTATTATTATTATTATTATCGCTATAACTATTATTATTATCTTTATTACTATTATTATTATCGCTATAACTGTTATTATTATTCTTGTTACTATTATTACTGTCCGTATTACTCTTCCCTTTATCCTTAATACTATTATTATTATCGCTATAACTGTTACTATTATTCTTCTTACTATTATTATTATCCCTATTCCTCTTTTCTTTCTCCTTATAACTATTATTATTATCCTTATTATTATTATTATTATTATCGCGATACCTGTTATTATTATCCTTATTACTATTATGATTATCCCTATTCCTCTTGTCTTTATCCTTATAACTGTTATTATTATCCTTATTATTATTATTTTCGCTATAACTGTTATTATTATCCTTAATACTATTATTATTATCGCTATAACTGTTACTATTATTCTTCTTACTATTATTATTATCCCTATTCCTCTTGTCTTTATCCTTATAACTGTTATTATTATCCTTATTATTATTATTATTATCGCTATAACTGTTATTATTATCCTTATTCTATTGTTACTGTCCGTATTACTCTTGTCTTTATCCTTATAACTATTATTATTATCGCTAATAACTGTTATTATTATTCTTATTACTATTATTATTATCCCTATTGCCCTTGTCTTTATCCTTATAACTATTATTATGATCCTTCTTACTATTATTATTATCCTTAATACTATTATTATTATCGCTATAAGTGTTATTATTATTCTTATTACTATTACTATTACCCGTATTCCTCTTGTCTTTATTCTTATAACTATTATTATTATCCTTATTATTATTATTATTATTATCGCTATAACTATTATTATTATCCTTATTACTATTATTATTATCGCTATAACTGTTATTATTATTCTTGTTACTATTATTACTGTCCGTATTACTCTTGCCTGTATCCTTAATACTATTATTATTATCGCTATAACTGTTACTATTATTCTTCTTACTATTATTATTATCCCTATTCCTCTTTTCTTTATCCTTATAACTATTATTATTATCCTTATTATTATTATTATTATTATCGCGATACCTGTTATTATTATCCTTATTACTATTATTATTATCGCTATAACTGTTATTATTATGCTTATTCTATTGTTACTATCCGTATTACTCTTGCCTTTATCATTATAACTATAATTATTATCGCTATAACTGTTATTATTATTCTTATTACTATTACTATTATCCCTATTCCTCTTGTCTTTATCCTTATAACTATTATTATTATCCTTATTATTATTATTATTATCGCTATAACTGTTATTATTATCCTTATTCTATTGTTACTCTCCGTATTACTCTTGTCTTTATCCTTATAACTATTATTATTATCGCTATAACTGTTACTATTATTCTTATTACTATTATTATTATCCCTATTCCCCTTGTCTTTATCCTTATAACTGTTATTATAATCCTTATTATTATTATTATTATCGCTAATAACTGTTATTATTATTCTTATCACTATTATTATTATCCTTATTACTATTCTTATTATCCTTATTACTATTATTATTATCGCTATAACTGTTATTATTATCCTTAATACTATTATTATTATCGCTATAACTGTTATTATTATTCTTGTTACTATTATTACTGTCCGTATTACTCTTGCCTTTATCCTTAATACTATTATTATTATCGCTATAACTGTTATTATTATTTTTCTTACTATTATTATTATCCCTATTCCTCTAGTCTTTATCCTTATAACTATTATTATTATCCTTATTATTATTATTATTACCGCTATAACTGTTATTATTATCCTTATTCTATTGTTACTATCCGTATTACTCTTGTCTTTATCCTTATAACTATTATTATTATCGCTATAACTGTTATTATTATTCTTATTACTATTATTATTATCCCTATTCCCCTTGTCTTTATCCTTATAACTGTTATTATTATCCTTATTATTATTATTATTATCGCTATAACTGTTATTATTATCCTTATTCTATTGTTACTGTCCGTATTACTCTTGTCTTTATCCTTATAACTATTATTATTATCGCTAATAACTGTTATTATTATTCTTATTACTATTATTATTATCCCTATTGCCCTTGTCTTTATCCTTATAACTATTATTATGATCCTTATTATTATTATTATTATTATCGCTATAACTATTATTATTATCTTTATTACTATTATTATTATCGCTATAACTGTTATTATTATTCTTGTTACTATTATTACTGTCCGTCTTACTCTTCCCTTTATCCTTAATACTATTATTATTATCGCTATAACTGTTACTATTATTCTTCTTACTATTATTATTATCCCTATTCCTCTTTTCTTTCTCCTTATAACTATTATTATTATCCTTATTATTATTATTATTATTATCGCGATACCTGTTATTATTATCCTTATTACTATTATTATTATCGCTATAACTGTTATTATTATCCTTATTCTATTGTTACTGTCCGTATTACTCTTGTCTTTATCCTTATAACTATTATTATTATCGCTAATAACTGTTATTATTATTCTTATTACTATTATGATTATCCCTATTGCCCTTGTCTTTATCCTTATAACTATTATTATTATCCTTATTGTTATTATTATTTTCGCTATAACTGTTATTATTATCCTTAATACTATTATTATTATCGCTATAACTGTTATTATTATTCTTGTTACTATGATTACTGTCCGTATTACTCTTGCCTTTATCCTTAATACTATTATTATTATCGCTATAAGTGTTATTATTATTCTTGTTACTATTATTATTATCCCTATTCCTCTTTTCTTTCTCCTTATAACTATTATTATTATCCTTATTATTATTATTATTATCGCTATAAATGTTATTATTATTCTTATTACTATTACTATTATCCCTATTCCTCTTGTCTTTATCCTTATAACTGTTATTATTATCCTTATTATTATTATTATTATCGCTATAACTGTTATTATTATCCTTATTCTATTGTTACTGTCCGTATTACTCTTGTCTTTATCCTTATAACTATTATTATTATCGCTAGTAACTGTTATTATTATTCTTATTACTATTATTATTATCCCTATTGCCCTTGTCTTTATCCTTATAACTATTATTATGATCCTTATTACTATTATTATTATCCTTAATACTATTATTATTATCGCTATAAGTGTTATTATTATTCTTATTACTATTACTATTACCCGTATTCCTCTTGTCTTTATTCTTATAACTATTATTATTATCCTTATTATTATTATTATTATTATCGCTATAACTATTATTATTATCCTTATTACTATTATTATTATCGCTATAACTGTTATTATTATTCTTGTTACTATTATTACTGTCCGTATTACTCTTGCCTTTATCCTTAATACTATTATTATTATCGCTATAACTGTTACTATTATTCTTCTTACTGTTATTATTATCCCTATTCCTCTTTTCTTTCTCCTTATAACTATTATTATTATCCTTATTATTATTATTATTATTATTATCGCGATACCTGTTATTATTATCCTTATTACAATTATTATTATCGCTATAACTGTTATTATTATGCTTATTCTATTGTTACTATCCGTATTACTCTTGCCTTTATCATTATAACTATTATTATTATCGCTATAACTGTTATTATTATTCTTATTACTATTACTATTATCCCTATTCCTCTTGTCTTTATCCTTATAACTATTATTATTATCCTTATTATTATTATTATTATCGCTATAACTGTTATTATTATCCTTATTCTATTGTTACTCTCCGTATTACTCTTGTCTTTATCCTTATAACTATTATTATTATCGCTATAACTGTTACTATTATTCTTATTACTATTATTATTATCCCTATTCCCCTTGTCTTTATCCTTATAACTGTTATTATAATCCTTATTATTATTATTATTATCGCTAATAACTGTTATTATTATTCTTATTACTATTATTATTATCCTTATTACTATTCTTATTATCCTTATTACTATTATTATTATCGCTATAACTGTTATTATTATCCTTAATACTATTATTATTATCGCTATAACTGTTATTATTATTCTTGTTACTATTATTACTGTCCGTATTACTCTTGCCTTTATCCTTAATACTATTATTATTATCGCTATAACTGTTATTATTATTTTTCTTACTATTATTATTATCCCTATTCCTCTTGTATTTATCCTTATAACTATTATTATTATCGCTATAACTGTTACTATTATTCTTATTACTATTATTATTATCCCTATTCCCCTTGTCTTTATCCTTATAACTGTTATTATAATCCTTATTATTATTATTATTATCGCTAATAACTGTTATTATTATTCTTATTACTATTATTATTATCCTTATTACTATTCTTATTATCCTTATTACTATTATTATTATCGCTATAACTGTTATTATTATCCTTAATACTATTATTATTATCGCTATAACTGTTATTATTATTCTTGTTACTATTATTACTGTCCGTATTACTCTTGCCTTTATCCTTAATACTATTATTATTATCGCTATAACTGTTATTATTATTCTTCTTACTATTATTATTATCCCTATTGCCCTTGTCTTTATCCTTTAACTATTATTATGATCCTTATTACTATTATTATTATCCTTAATACTATTATTATTATCGCTATAAGTGTTATTATTATTCTTATTACTATTACTATTACCCGTATTCCTCTTGTCTTTATTCTTATAACTATTATTATTATCCTTATTATTATTATTATTATTATCGCTATAACTATTATTATTATCCTTATTACTATTATTATTATCGCTATAACTGTTATTATTATTCTTGTTACTATTATTACTGTCCGTATTACTCTTACCTTTATCCTTAATACTATTATTATTATCGCTATAACTGTTATTATTATTCTTCTTACTATTATTATTATCCCTATTCCTCTTGTCTTTATCCTTATAACTATTATTATTATCCTTATTATTATTACTATTATCGCTATAACTGTTATTATTATTCTTGTTACTATGATTACTGTCCGTATTACTCTTACCTTTATCCTTAATACTATTATTATTATCGCTATAACTGTTATTATTATTCTTATTACTATTACTATTATCCCTATTCCTCATGTCTTTATCCTTATAACTGTTATTAATATCCTTATTATTATTATTATTATCGCTATAACTGTTATTATTATCCTTATTCTATTGTTACTGTCCGTATTACTTTTGTCTTTATCCTTATAACTATTATTATTATCGCTAATAACTGTTATTATTATTCTTGTTACTATTATTACTGTCCGTATTACTCTTGCCTTTATCCTTAATTCTATTATTATTATCCCTATTCCTCTTTTCTTTCTCCTTATAACTATTATTATTATCCTTATTATTATTAGTATTATCGCTATAAATGTTATTACTATTCTTATTACTATTACTATTATCCCTATTCCTCTTGTCTTTATCCTTATAACTGTTATTATTATACTTATTATTATTATTTTCGCTATAACTGTTATTATTATCCTTAATACTATTATTATTATCGCTATAAACTGTTATTATTATTCTTGTTACTATGATTACTGTCCGTATTACTCTTGCCTTTATCCTTAATACTATTATTATTATCGCTATAAGTGTTATTATTATTCTTGTTACTATTATTATTATCCCTATTCCTCTTTTCTTTCTCCTTATAACTATTATTATTATCCTTATATTATTATTATTATCGCTATAAATGTTATTATTATTCTTATTACTATTACTATTATCCCTATTCCTCTTGTCTTTATCCTTATAACTGTTATTATTATCCTTATTATTATTATTATTATCGCTATAACTGTTATTATTATCCTTATTCTATTGTTACTGTCCGTATTACTCTTGTCTTTATCCTTATAACTATTATTATTATCGCTAATAATTGTTATTATTATTCTTATTACTATTATTATTATCCCTATTGCCCTTGTCTTTATCCTTATATCTATTATTATGATCCTTCTTACTATTATTATTATCCTTAATACTATTATTATTATCGCTATAAGTGTTATTATTATTCTTATTACTATTACTATTACCCGTATTCCTCTTGTCTTTATTCTTATAACTATTATTATTATCCTTATTATTACTATTATTATTATCGCTATAACTATTATTATTATCCTTATTACTATTATTATTATCGCTATAACTGTTATTATTATTCTTGTTACTATTATTACTGTCCGTATTACTCTTGCCTGTATCCTTAATACTATTATTATTATCGCTATAACTGTTACTATTATTCTTCTTACTATTATTATTATCCCTATTCCTCTTTTCTTTATCCTTATAACTATTATTATTATCCTTATTATTATTATTATTATTATCGCGATACCTGTTATTATTATCCTTATTACTATTATTATTATCGCTATAACTGTTATTATTATGCTTATTCTATTGTTACTATCCGTATTACTCTTGCCTTTATCATTATAACTATTATTATTATCGCTATAACTGTTATTATTATTCTTATTACTATTACTATTATCCCTATTCCTCTTGTCTTTATCCTTATAACTATTATTATTATCCTTATTATTATTATTATTATCGCTATAACTGTTATTATTATCCTTATTCTATTGTTACTCTCCGTATTACTCTTGTCTTTATCCTTATAACTATTATTATTATCGCTATAACTGTTACTATTATTCTTATTACTATTATTATTATCCCTATTCCCCTTGTCTTTATCCTTATAACTGTTATTATAATCCTTATTATTATTATTATTATCGCTAATAACTGTTATTATTATTCTTATTACTATTATTATTATCCTTATTACTATTCTTATTATCCTTATTACTATTATTATTATCGCTATAACTGTTATTATTATCCTTAATACTATTATTATTATCGCTATAACTGTTATTATTATTCTTGTTACTATTATTACTGTCCGTATTACTCTTGCCTTTATCCTTAATACTATTATTATTATCGCTATAACTGTTATTATTATTTTTCTTACTATTATTATTATCCCTATTCCTCTAGTCTTTATCCTTATAACTATTATTATTATCGCTATAACTGTTACTATTATTCTTATTACTATTATTATTATCCCTATTCCCCTTGTCTTTATCCTTATAACTGTTATTATAATCCTTATTATTATTATTATTATCGCTAATAACTGTTATTATTATTCTTATTACTATTATTATTATCCTTATTACTATTCTTATTATCCTTATTACTATTATTATTATCGCTATAACTGTTATTATTATCCTTAATACTATTATTATTATCGCTATAACTGTTATTATTATTCTTGTTACTATTATTACTGTCCGTATTACTCTTGCCTTTATCCTTAATACTATTATTATTATCGCTATAACTGTTATTATTATTCTTCTTACTATTATTATTATCCCTATTCCTCTTGTCTTTATCCTTATAACTATTATTATTATCCTTATTATTATTATTATTACCGCTATAACTGTTATTATTATCCTTATTCTATTGTTACTATCCGTATTACTCTTGTCTTTATCCTTATAACTATTATTATTATCGCTATAACTGTTATTATTATTCTTATTACTATTATTATTATCCCTATTGCCCTTGTCTTTATCCTTATAACTATTATTATGATCCTTATTATTATTATTATTATTATCGCTATAACTATTATTATTATCTTTATTACTATTATTATTATCGCTGTAACTGTTATTATTATTCTTGTTACTATTATTACTGTCCGTATTACTCTTCCCTTTATCCTTAATACTATTATTATTATCGCTATAACTGTTACTATTATTCTTCTTACTATTATTATTATCCCTATTCCTCTTTTCTTTCTCCTTATAACTATTATTATTATCCTTATTATTATTATTATTATTATCGCGATACCTGTTATTATTATCCTTATTACTATTATTATTATCGCTATAACTGTTATTATTATCCTTATTCTATTGTTACTGTCCGTATTACTCTTGTCTTTATCCTTATAACTATTATTATTATCGCTAATAACTGTTATTATTATTCTTATTACTATTATGATTATCCCTATTGCCCTTGTCTTTATCCTTATAACTATTATTATTATCCTTATTGTTATTATTATTTTCGCTATAACTGTTATTATTATCCTTAATACTATTATTATTATCGCTATAACTGTTATTATTATTCTTGTTACTATGATTACTGTCCATATTACTCTTGCCTTTATCCTTAATACTATTATTATTATCGCTATAAGTGTTATTATTATTCTTGTTACTATTATTATTATCCCTATTCCTCTTTTCTTTCTCCTTATAACTATTATTATTATCCTTATTATTATTATTATTATCGCTATAAATGTTATTATTATTCTTATTACTATTACTATTATCCCTATTCCTCTTGTCTTTATCCTTATAACTGTTATTATTATCCTTATTATTATTATTATTATCGCTATAACTGTTATTATTATCCTTATTCTATTGTTACTGTCCGTATTACTCTTGTCTTTATCCTTATAACTATTATTATTATCGCTAATAACTGTTATTATTATTCTTATTACTATTATTATTATCCCTATTGCCCTTGTCTTTATCCTTATAACTATTATTATGATCCTTATTACTATTATTATTATCCTTAATACTATTATTATTATCGCTATAAGTGTTATTATTATTCTTATTACTATTACTATTACCCGTATTCCTCTTGTCTTTATTCTTATAACTATTATTATTATCCTTATTATTATTATTATTATTATCGCTATAACTATTATTATTATCCTTATTACTATTATTATTATCGCTATAACTGTTATTATTATTCTTGTTACTATTATTACTGTCCGTATTACTCTTGCCTTTATCCTTAATACTATTATTATTATCGCTATAACTGTTACTATTATTCTTCTTACTATTATTATTATCCCTATTCCTCTTTTCTTTCTCCTTATAACTATTATTATTATCCTTATTATTATTATTATTATTATTATCGCGATACCTGTTATTATTATCCTTATTACTATTATTATTATCGCTATAACTGTTATTATTATGCTTATTCTATTGTTACTATCCGTATTACTCTTGCCTTTATCATTATAACTATTATTATTATCGCTATAACTGTTACTATTATTCTTATTACTATTATTATTATCCCGATTCCCCTTGTCTTTATCCTTATAACTGTTATTATAATCCTTATGATTATTATTATTATCGCTACAATTGTTATTATTATTCTTATTACTATCACTATTATCCCTATTCCTCTTGTCTTTATCCTTATAACTATTATTATTATCCTTACTATTATTATTATTATCGCTATAACTGTTATTATTATCCTTATTACTATTATTATTATCGCTATAACTGTTATTATTATGCTTATTATATTGTTACTATCCCTATTACTCTTGTCTTTATCCTTATAACTATTATTATTATCCTTATTACTATTATTATTATCTCTATAACTGCTCTTATTATCATTCCTACTGTTATTATTATCGCTATAACTGTTATTATTATTCTTATTACTATTATTATTATCCCTATTACCCTTGTCCTTATCCTTTTACTATTATTATTATCGCTATAACTGTTATTATTATGCTTATTCTATTGTTACTATCCGTATTACTCTTGCCTTTATCATTATAACTATTATTATTATGGCTATAACTGTTATTATTATTCTTATTACTATTATGATTATCCCTATTGCCCTTGTCTTTATCCTTATAACTATTATTATTATCCTTATTGTTATAATTATTTTCGCTATAACTGTTATTATTATCCTTAATACTATTATTATTATCGCTATAACTGTTATTATTATTCTTGTTACTATGATTACTGTCCGTATTACTCTTGCCTTTATCCTTAATACTATTATTATTATCGCTATAAGTGTTATTATTATTCTTATTACTATTATTATTATCCCTATTGCCCTTGTCTTTATCCTTATAACTATTATTATTATCCTTATTGTTATTATTATTTTCGCTATAACTGTTATTATTATCCTTAATACTATTATTATTATCGCTATAACTGTTATTATTATTCTTGTTACTATGATTACTGTCCGTATTACTCTTGCCTTTATCCTTAATACTATTATTATTATCGCTATAAGTGTTATTATTATTCTTATTACTATTATTATTATCCCTATTGCCCTTGTCTTTATCCTTATAACTATTATTATTATCCTTATTACTATTATTATTATCCTTAATACTATTATTATTATCGCTATAAGTGTTATTATTATTCTTATTACTATTACTATTACCCGTATTCCTCTTGTCTTTATTCTTATAACTATTATTATTATCCTTATTATTATTATTATTATTATCACTATAACTATTATTATTATCCTTATTACTATTATTATTATCGCTATAACTGCTATTATTATTCTTGTTACTATTATTACTGTCCGTATTACTCTTGCCTTTATCCTTAATACTATTATTATTATCGCTATAAGTGTTATTATTATTCTTGTTACTATTATTATTATCCCTATTCCTCTTTTCTTTCTCCTTATAACTATTATTATTATCCTTATTATTATTATTATTATCGCTATAAATGTTATTATTATTCTTATTACTATTACTATTATCCCTATTCCTCTTTTCTATCTCCTTATAACTATTATTATTATCCTTATGATTATTATTATTATCGCTACAATCGTTATTATTATTATTATTACTATCACTATTATCCCTATTCCTCTTGTCTTTATCCTTATAACTATTATTATTATCGCTAATAACTGTTATTATTATTCTTATTACTATTATGATTATCCCTATTGCCCTTGTCTTTATCCTTATAACTATTATTATTATCCTTATTACTATTATTATTATCGCTATAACTGTTATTACTATCCTTAATACCATTATTATTATCGCTATAACTGTTATTATTATTCTTGTTACTATTATATTATAGCTATTCCTCCTGTCTTTATCCATATACCTATTATTATTAATCCTTATTACTATTATTATTATCGCTATAACTGTTATTATTATCCTTATTCTATTGTTACTATCCGTATTACTCTTGTCTTTATCCTTATAACTATTATTATTATCGCTAATAACTGTTAATATTATTCTTATTACTATTATGATTATCCCTATTGCCCTTGTCTTTATCCTTATAACTATTATTATTATCCTTATTACTATTATTATTATCGCTATAACTGTTATTACTATCCATAATACCATTATTATTATCGCTATAACTGTTATTATTATTCTTGTTACTATGATTACTGTCCGTATTACTCTTGCCTTTATCCTTAATACTATTATTATTATCGCTATAAGTGTTATTATTATTCTTGTTACTATTATTATTCTCCCTATTCCTCTTTTCTTTCAACTTATAACTATTATTATTATCCTTATTATTATTATTATTATCACTATAAATGTTATTATTAGTCTTATTACTATTACTATTATCCCTATTCCTCTTGTCTTTATCCTCGTAACTATTATTATTATCCTTATTATTATTATTATTATCGCTATAAATGTTATTATTATTCTTATTACTATTACTATTATCCCTATTCCTCATGTCTTTATCCTTATAACTGTTATTAATATCCTTATTATTATTATTATTATCGCTATAACTGTTATTATTATCCTTATTCTATTGTTACTGTCCGTATTACTTTTGTCCTTATCCTTATAACTATTATTATTATCGCTAATAACTGTTATTATTATTCTTATTACTATTATGATTATCCCTATTGCCCTTGTCTATATCCTTATAACTATTATTATTATCCTTATTACTATTATTATTATCGCTATAACTGTTATTACTATCCTTAATACCATTATTATTATCGCTATAACTGTTATTATTATTCTTGTTACTATTATATTATAGCTATTCCTCTTGTCTTTATCCATATAACTATTATTATTAATCCTTATTACTATTATTATTATCGCTATAACTGTTATTATTATCCTTATTCTATTGTTACTATCCGTATTACTCTTGTCTTTATCCTTATAACTATTATTATTATCCTTATTACTATTATTATTATCGCTATAACTATTATTATTATCCTTATTATTATTATTATTATCGCTATAAATGTTATTATTAGTCTTATTACTATTACTATTATCCCTATTCCTCTTGTCTTTATCCTTATAACTGTTATTATTATCCTTATTATTATTATTATTATCGCTATAACTGTTATTATTATCCTTATTCTATTGTTACTGTCCGTATTACTCTCGTCTTTATCCTTATAACTATTATTATTATCGCTATAACTGTTATTATTATTCTTATTACTATTATTATTATCCCTATTCCCCTTGTCTTTATCCTTATAACTGTTATTATAATCCTTATTATTATTATTATTATCGCTAATAACTGTTATTATTATTCTTATTACTATTATTATTATCCTTATTACTATTCTTATTATCCTTATTACTATTATTATTGTCGCTATAACTGTTATTATTATCCTTAATACTATTATTATTATCGCTATAACTGTTATTATTGTTCTTATTACTATTGTCACGTCCTGTGACGAATTCTTTAAATTCCTTGGTCAGCATTCAAATTCATCGTATCGCAATTCTGAGAGAACAGTTTATTCGGGTCGACACGTTGCGAAAACGCTGACAATCCGAATGAAGGTAGTTCACCTGAATTGAGAAATACAACTTTGTGCCCCTTTTTGCAATTATAAAAGGTGGCGACAAAATTGCCCCGCGTAAGTTTCGGTAGTAAATCTCAGTAGAAAAGTTCGGTAGTAAGTTCGGTCATAAACATACAGTAAATGCAATACGTGCAATAAGAAGTGCGGTCAGTCGATCCACAAGTCAATCGGTTAATCGGTTATTTTAGAAGCACCAAGTGCACTCGATATACAAAGTTTCGGGATCGACCCGCGAAGTACAATCCGCGAAGCGTAATACGCGATCCTTCGATAAATTAAGCCTACACGACTCTGCTACGAAAGCTCCGCGCTTCGACAGAGCAAGGCTATTATAATTATCAATCATAATACACAATTTGCATAAGTGAACCTGTACTGTTAGTGAAATAAACCTATTGTGCCCTAACCTGAGTGATTTACTTGGAGTTCCATCACTTCACCACCAATTATCCAACATCCACTAGGTACTGTACACCAAGGAAGGTAAGTAAAGCAATTTCAATATATTAACAACACACATAAGTAACAGTCCTAAGACTCGTTCTCACACGAGTCTTAACAGTGGTTCCGGTCACGAATCGAACGCCAACAGACCTTACCAACAACCAGTAATATAGGGTAGATTCACAACAAAATCTAACTCTAGAATATAAATCTTTAACTGCAACTTGAATATATAAGCCATTTACTTTCGAGTCAATTTTAAACGCGATATAAGCAATCAATTGAAATACTACTACAAGAAATTCATAAACACCACTTAAACACAAAACAAACTTTATTCTTTAAATAATTACAAATAATGAAATTCTCAAATGAATAATAAAAATTTTAAACCTACGGATAACAAAGACGTTACGGACGAGAATAGATTAACAAGAAGTAGGACACAGGAATGTCCCGAACTTAAAAGTCTCGTAGAAGATCGGAATTATTCAGCAACCTTTTCAAGGAGTCGTAAAACACCGCGTTCACCAGTAGAACACAAAACATTCAATTTCACACCAGAAGTCAGAACAGAAATATCAAACGCGAATACAAAATTAGGTGCAATAGCCAAAAAGAAAAACGTAAACGATCTAACAATAGACATCAAGCAAATTGACAGAGCAAGTGCTACTTGGCAGAATAAAAATATAGAACTCGCGATTAATACAGGTAACCAAACCGGGAATAGTAAACAGACAGGAATTCTTGACGAAACAATAAATAACAGCTTCAAAAACGACATATCTCTATTAGAAATCGAAGGAATTACAGAACAACCAAGTCTAATAGGAAATCCGGACGAAGAAAATAACAAGGGAAATTTAACACTCAACTGGGGAAATCCGGGAAATAAAATAATGGATCAGCAAATGCAACCTCTTAGATTACCTTTAAAATACGTAGCAAATCTAGTACCAGAGTTCGATGGTACAAACATTTCAGTCACAGAATACATAGAAAAGTTAAAACATGCAAAGAATATTATAGCACCAGTAGACGAACCAAGTCTAATTCCCATTTTAAAAATAAAACTAAAAGGCGAAGTATACAGAGCATTAATAAATTCACCCGTAAACAACATAGACAATTTTATACAAGCAATAAGATTATTACTCCCATCTAATGAAAATATACACAGCTTATACGGAAAACTAACAGAACTGACACAAAGACCAGACGAAACAGTACTCAGTTTTGGCAATAGATTACAAGAATTGGTAATACAAATTAAAGAACTAAAAAGATGGGAAACCGGCATAAATCAACACATCATGCAAGAATTCGACAAGAACATTAGAAACGACGCGATGAAAAGTTTTAAAAATGGATTAAGACAGGAAATTAGACTAGAACTAACACAAACAGATGATCTAGATGCTCTTATACAGGAAGCTATCAGCATAGAGTATAGACTAAAGAAACAAAACATACTGAGAGGCGACCTAGCTAGCATATCATGCGGTCTCGAGAAGTACAGTACAAACTCAGCAATATATGTGTGTCAAATATGCCAAGACCCAAATCACGAAGCCTTATTTTGTAACAATGCGGCATGTGTATATTGCAAGAATAAAGACCATGTATCGCATAATTGTAGACTTGTCAAAAATAAAATAGAACTCATCTGTAAATATTGTAACACCCAGGGACACTCTATCGATGCATGTAGAATGAATAAATCAAAAGGAAATCATTGCCAATATTGCCAAGTAAAGGGTCATACAGTTACCCAATGCCCATTTATAATTGAATATGAAATATGCTGGAGATGCAAAGGAAGCGGTCACGATCCAAATACCTGTACAAAATTCCCGAAAATTACAGAACTTTGCGAAATCTGTAATAGTTGGTATCACACAGCTAAAAATTGCCCAATAATGAAAAACAACGGTCTTCAACTAATCATGTGTACAATCTGTAATGAAGAGGGTCATAGCGCAGAAGAATGCGAAGAAGCCAAAATTTTAGTCAACCAAAGTAGAACACATCAGTATAACCAAATTAGATGTCAAATTTGTAACCAATTAGGTCATTCGGGAGGAAATTGTCACAAACAAAAAAATTCTCAACACCGACCAAGCGACTCATACAGAGATAACCATAACTTCAAACACAATACCAGCAATTTTCATAGAAAATATAAACACAATAACAATTTCAATAGCAATAGCCACTTTAGGAACAATAGTAGCAATAGAGATAATTCGGGATATAGGAACGAAATACCAAAATTCTGCGACTACTGCAAAACTCCAAATCACACAATAGAAGAGTGTAGAAAACTAAAACACATCGAAGCACGCGCACAAAAAAAGGATTACTGCTCCTACTGTAAAGAGTCAGGACACCTAATAGACTTTTGTAGGAAACTCAAACAATTAGAAAGAAGCATCGAGAAATTTTGTAACCTATGCAAAAACACGAGTCATGCAACCGAAGAATGCCACAAAAGGCAAAATCATCTACAACATAGATCGGGAAACGAATAGATTCTTCCTGGAGGGAGCGCACAGGGAGAAACGACGCTAAGCCGCTCATAACGTACACAGATAATAACGACACAGATCCAACACAAAATTCCAACGAAATATTCCCAGAATCCACATTAGTAACCAAACCAAATCTAAACCAATTAAGACAGGAAGAAATTTTCGGAAACACTAAGGGGAACGGAGATAATAACGCCACGGAATACGCAACTCCAGTTAAAGAACCAAACACGCCCGACAACCGAATCACAAACGAAGAAAGAACAACAACAAGAATGGCAATGTACGCATTGAAATTGGAAAACCTATTGCAATACGTTACAATAGAAAACCCTTATACAAGAAGGGAATGTAACTTACTTATTGATAGCGGTGCACAATTAAATATTATAAAAAAGGATCAAATCCCTAAAAATGCAATATTAGAGGATAGGAAAATATTACTTTCAGGTATTACGGACAAACCAATACAAACAATAGGGGTAGTAAAACTACCCATAAATCGCTTATACGTTGACTTCCATGTAGCACCAGAAAACTTTTCGATACCATATGACGGAATATTAGGAATAAAAATCCTTCTCGAACAAAGATTAAGATTAGACGAAGGATATCTGGAAATAAATAATTGGAGATTCGAACTGAAATCAGGCGAAGCCAATATGACAAATCAAATTTTATCTTCATGTCAAACGGAAACTGTCGAAACTGCGAAACCAAAACTAACAGACGAACAAAAATGCTTCCTCAACAAAATATTTCAAGACAACACTTGGACGAATAACACATTTACACACGCGAGCACTGACCCAAAAACCCTGCAACAAGTAAAAGTCAGCAGAAATCTGAGTAGCGAACACAGTTTAAACCAAGACCTTCCACAACCAGATATTATGATAGGAAATTCAGAAAGCAGCTTTAACAATGACATTCTATATTTATTGAACATAGTAGATAAACTAGATAACGCAACAAATGACAAAGAAAAAAACGTAACAATAAATACAGAACATACGAAGCCGTCAAATCTTGAAGAATATTTAGAAACAGACAACAAATATGTAGGACAAATAATAAACAATATAAACACAGTACTTGACAAAAACGAAGAAGTGTGCGAAGTAGATTCATACGACTATACAGCATTCCTAGCAAAAGTAAATGAAAATACAAACATTAAATTCAAAAACGAAACAGAACCTTTGGAAAACAAATACAATTATGCTTCCTATGATGTAGAAGATATACTAGAAGGATTTCAAGAATCAGACAACTCACCTGAAATAAACGAAAGCGAACTATTAGAAGCAGGAACAATCAGCTTTACAGAGAATAAAGGAGAGAATATCACAGCAGGAAACAAAGAAACAGAAAATCGACGAGACAAACTACTGGGGAAGATACGTTTAGAAAACCTATCAGAAGATAATAAAACCATAATGAGGAAACTAATTAAAGAAAACGACGATATATTTTGGTTAGAAGGAGATAAAATAGAATCTTACAATACGGAACAACACGAAATTAATCTAACGGACGAAAAACCTGTATACGTAAAACAATTTCCGTTACCACATAGACTGAAAGAAACAGCAGTACAGGAAACAGAAAAATTAATTGCAAATAATTTAGTTAGACACTCAAAAAGTGCTTTCAATGCTCCAACTTGGGTAGTTAAGAAAAAGGAAACAGCCGATGGAAAGAAAAGATGGCGACTAGTTATAGATTACAGGAAATTAAACGAAAAAACGATTCCAGACCCATATCTACTTCCAAATATAACCGAAATTTTCGACCAACTGGGACAAGCAAAATTATATCACGTAATAGATTTAAAATCAGGCTTCCACCAAATCAAAATGAACCCAAGGGATATACACAAGACAGCTTTTAGTATACACCCATTGGGACGATTCGAATTCAATGTTTTACCTTTCGGATTAAGAAACTCGCCACGAACCTTTCAAAGAGTAATAAACACAGCACTAGGCAATTCAATTGGAAAAATTTGCTTTGTTTTCATTGATGATATCATAATATTTGGAGAAAACTTAGAGGAACTTAACTCGAGATTTAGTATAGTAGCTCAAAAATTAAGGGATGTAAAATTAAAACTGGAACCCGAGAAATGTGAATTTCTCAAATCAGAAGTATGCTATTTGGGACACATATTAAGTGGGAAAGGTATAAAACCTGACCCAGCAAAAACAGCAGCGGTTCAAAAATTTCCAACTCCTAGGAACGTTAAGAACATAAGAGAATTCTTAGGACTCGCAGGATATTACAGACGATTTATAAATAACTTCGCAAAAATTGCAAAACCTTTAACAATTTTGCTACAAAAAGATACCAAATTTTTCTGGAACAAGGAACAACAAGAAGCTTTTACGAAACTCAAAGAGACATTATGCAAAGCACCTGTATTACAGTACCCACAATTCGATAAACCATACATAATCACGACAGATGCATCTAAATACGCTCTAGGTGCAGTATTATCACAAGGAGAAATCGGAAAAGACAAACCAATCGCATACGCATCACGAGTATTACAAGAAGCTGAAATCAAATATGACACCTATGAAAAAGAAGCTCTAGCAATAATGTTTGCAATAAAAACATTCCGAAATTACATTTATGGAAATAAATTCACAATAGTTACAGACCATAAACCCTTACTCTGGCTAAAAACAGCTGACAACAATATTAGAGTGCAGAAATGGAGACTAAAGCTATCAGACTACGAATACGACATAATTTATAAACCGGGTAAGCAAAACGTAAACGCCGATGCCCTATCAAGAAATCCTGTAGACAACGTACACATTTCTGTTGTAACAAGAGCACAGACAAAAAAGGAAATCAGCAAAAATTCGATCCCTGTAAAAAGTCCAGTAACAACTTCAAACGACAATCATATCAAAATCAAAGGAAAAAGAGGCCGACCGAAGAAAAAGATCGAAGAACCACTATGTCAAGAAACAACATCAAAAGGTAATACTAAGCACAACATAGGAAAAGATAAAAACGGAAAAGATAAAGTAGAAAAACAAGAACACAAAAATATAATTTACACTAAAAATTCAATTCAATTTAGAAACGATAATATTGTACATATAATAACACAACAAGGTATACCTCTAGACAAAAACACCAACGCGTTAATAAAAACTAAAAATATAAAGATAAACCCCAATTTGTCTGAAAACGAAATTGATTTAATGGAAATAAATAATAAGAAACTCTTTGTCTTATGTTTAAACATAGCATCATCATCGGAAATAGTAAAACAAAACTTAACGAAATTATTTAATACACTAAAAGCACTACTCATACGGAAAAACATAAACATTTTTAGCATTTCAAAAGATATTAAAATACTAAATATAAATTGGAGCAAAATAGAAGAAATATTAATAAACACCTTCAGTAAAACAAACATTAAAATAATAGTATGCTTAAATAATATCGAATACGTAAAACCAGAAGACAGGGACAAAATATTCGAACAATTCCATTCTACCAAACTAGGAGGTCACTCAGGAGTAAACAGAACATATAACAGGATAAAAGACAAATTCTTTTGGGAAAATTTAAAGCAAAACGTCCAGAGTAGAGTAAAAAAGTGTGAGGAATGCCAAAGAAACAAATTAAAAAGAGTTAAAACCAGACAACCAATGATCATAACGGACACACCTATAAGAACTTTCGATAAAATCGCGATGGACATTGTCGGTCCACTTAACATTACAAAAAATAACAACAAGTACATTCTAACCATACAAGATCAATTATCAAAATTTCTAATAGCAGTCCCTCTGAGAGACCAAACAGCGGAATCAGTCGCAGACGCCTTTGTAAAGAAATTTATATGTATTTTTAGTTCACCTAAAATAGTACTTACAGATAGAGGAACAAATTTTACTAGCAAAATTATGAAACAAGTTGCAAAAAGATTTAAATTCTCAAAAATCGAAACAACATCTTTTTCACCTCAATCAAATGGATCTCTAGAAAGAGCACATCACCCACTTTGTGAATACTTGAAAAATTTCTCAACAAAAAAATGTGAATGGGATGAACTTCTAGAATTAGCGCAATTCAACTACAATACAAGCGTTCATTCCAGTCACAAATTCACACCACATGAACTGGTTTTCGCTTATCCAGCTAGACTACCATCTAGTGAACCCTTAAAAAAATCAGAACAATTACCCACATTAAACGGTTATTTAGAAAATTTAATAAAAAACATGAAAGACATAGCCAGTATGGCACGCGAAAATTTAATACACTCAAAAATCAAATCCAAAGAATATTACGATAGATTTATTAAACCAGTTGAATTTAAAATCGGAGACAAAGTATGGCTATTAAAAGAACCTAAACCAGGAAAATTAGAAAAAGACTTATATTTAGGGCCATACGAAATACTAAAAATAGGAGACAATAATAATATAACAATCGACTATAAAGGAAAGCCAAAAACAGTTCATGCAAATAAATTAAGCATTGAACAACACAAGAAATAACATAAAACTTCTTTTTAGGAAAAGGGTCAACAATGAAGTTAATTCTACTAATTTGTATCATCACCTTAAAAACTAGTGAAGCAATAATCGGTTTTGATTGCGGCGCAACGAACCCCATCGTTTCAACATATTCTTTATTGGACACCGGGGAATGCGACTTCCACCAAACAGACGTCAGCGCAACTAATACAACAATACGGCTATTACAACTAGCAGAATTCAGAACGGTTCCTATCATACAATGTAAAATCGAAATCCAACGTACAGTCTTTCGATGCGGAATGTTTAGTCATTTAGTACCCGTAGAGAATGCAATACAGGAGTATCTTCTAGACATAAGTCACGAAAAATGTAAATCTATACACAATACCGGAATATTTAAATATGACAACTTCCATACAATCGCAAACTTAAAAGTAAATTCCACGAAATCTGTAGGCGTAAGTCTCGCAGGAAACGCAATAGAAAGTTCATGTACAGGAGCGTCTTATTCCGACAACTACGGAACATGGAATAAGGTGTATGTACAGGGACTCATTAAAATCACTTTAATAGAATATAACGCGCAAGTTAGCCTTAACAACGATAAATTGCGACTAACATCAGGAACGGTTTGTAAATTTTCGGACGAACATTGTATAGATATGGAAGGAGGCCACACCTTCTGGTCTACATTACCGAGAGCAGATTGTCTAGAAATTAAATGCGATGTATTATACCGAGGTCCCGTAACAAAATTAACATCCAAAAATCGCGAAACTTTGTATACAATAGAAACGACCGACATCTCATTCGCACTGACAGCAAAAGAACAAATTAAAATTTGTAATAGAATATTAATTAAAACCGAACACCCAAAATTATTAATATACGAGAGAACAGAAGGTAATGTATTATTTGACAGCGACACGCAGCGAACAAAAGACATACAAAATTTAGACATCCTCACGTACACAAATTCAAAATTCGTATATGTAGAAAAACACTTCAGGGCGCAGATTCAAAATCTATACGTAAATATATTAAATGAAAAATGCAGACTGGAAAGGAGGATTATTCACAACTCATTATCTATAGCCTCCATTTCACCTGACGAGTTTGCGTATAACCTAATGGAGAAACCAGGTTATATAGCTAGAATTGCAGGAGAGGTGGTGCATATTATAAAATGCACACCCAAGGAAGTTCAATTATTACACACAGACAAATGTTACACACAACTACCAGTAACCTCGGCGAACCAGACCAGATTTTTAACACTAAAACACATATATTAATGAAAGCAGGAACCCAAATTGAATGTAACACAATTATTCCACAATATTACAAATGGAACAGCAATTGGATAGCACTAACACCAACACCGAGGAAAGTACAGAACCCAGGAATCCTAAAACCCAACACGGATATTTCCTGGGAATACAAGGAAATAAACTCATTAGCATCAAGCGGCATCTACTCGCAGGAAGACCTCCAAAACCTCCAGCAACACATCATGTTCCCCCTAGAAAAATCAGCCTTACTGAACACAATAGCGAGGGGCATGGCAGGAGAGGAAAACGTGCAAGGAGGTCTAATAAATAATCTGTTTACGGAAGAAACGCTATCCACATTGCTGAAGACACCTGGAATAAATTTGTGGAAAAACTAACTAAATTCGGTTCAATTAGTTCAGCAATAATCATGATACTTATAATCATCCACATTTGCAAACTAATTATCGATACAATCATACGGGGATATACACTGCATACATTATACGGATGGTCCCTACACCTATTAGCAGCCATCTTCAGCTCCATCACATACTTGCTGGTAACGCTAAAGAATAACAAGAACAACTTGCCAAGAAGAAAACACCTGCCGAAAAACGAAAACATCGAGCTGACCGAGATCAAAGTGGAACACCCAAAATTGTGGATATCACCACCCATCCCATCACGACCACCGATGATCAAGGCACCAGAACCACAACCAGCCCAACACACAAAAACGCAAGGGACGATACAAAAACCAGTATCACTTTTTACGATGGAAAAACTAAACTAAAAACGCATGGATTGGGAAAAACGCGACGAAATATACACAAATAAATAAACACAACTTGGCAAATCAAGATTTATTCTTCAATAAAAAGCGACGAAATAAATAAAAATTCATCTTCATTCCATCCTCGGTATTCCTCCAGGAACCTCCTGTAGGAGCGGCGAAATCGCCGCACAGCTCGCATATATTGAACGGCCACCATTCCCTCGGACCGAATAAATCGACCACCCTCGATCTGAAAAACACAAGCCAAGAAATAAATAAATAAATAAATAAAAAAAAAAAAAAAAAAAAAAAAAAAACAATAATAATAATAATTACTCACCCAAGAAGCGAAAACATCCCTTATGGGCACTGATAGCCCGGTCATCTCCCAGGGCAATGGAGAAACGGCATACATCATGATTCCAGAATTTTTGTACAAGTAATAGCACCACCGATCCAGCAAGAATATATACCGAATACCCCACCAGCGCATTCGGAATATCCACTACCTCAGCACATACCTCCGGCAGACATAAGTATCACTCCAAGAATTTTAGAATAAAAAAAAAAAATTTTTTTTTTAATAGAAGAAGCCCAGAAGTGTCAGTCTACAAAACTATTTAATATACAGAACACACTTTCGTTGCGCACCCCTACCGTATCAATCTCAGCGGGGAGGGAAGCAAATGGTCACCAAAACCATTTACTTTTACAGCACAAATAATATAATTACACTTACCTAAAAATTTGTAAAATCCAGGAAGGGCAGATACTATGAATTTGAATAACACAAAATTTTTTTTTTTTTTTTTCATTAATTGGTTGATATCGTACCGATATGCAACAATTTAGGCGGCCAGGTGTCACGTCCTGTGACGAATTCTTTAAATTCCTTGGTCAGCATTCAAATTCATCGTATCGCAATTCTGAGAGAACAGTTTATTCGGGTCGACACGTTGCGAAAACGCTGACAATCCGAATGAAGGTAGTTCACCTGAATTGAGAAATACAACTTTGTGCTTCTTTTTGCAATTATAAAAGGTGGCGACAAAATTGCCCCGCGTAGTAAGTCTCAGTAGTAAGTTCGGTAGTAAGTTTCGGTCATAAACATACAGTAAATGCAATACGTGCAATAAGAAGTGCGGTCAGTCGGTCCACAAGTCAATCGGTTAATCAGTCATTTTAGAAGCACCAAGTGCACTCGATATACAAAGTTTCGGGAACGACCCGCGAAGTACAATCCGCGAAGCGTAATACGCGATCTTTCGATAAATTAAGCCTACACGACTCTGCTACGAAAGCTCCGCGCTTCGACAGAGCAAGGCTATTATAATTATCAATCATAATACACAATTTACATAAGTGAACCTGTACTGTTAGTGAAATAAACCTATTGTGCCCTAAACTGAGTGATTTACTTGGAGTTCCATCACTTCACCACCAATTATCCAACATCCACTAGGTACTGTACGCCAAGGAAGGTAAGTAAAGCAATTTCAATATATTAACAACACATAAGTGACGCCGAAGACTCGAGTGAGAACGAGTCTTAACAGCAATAACGAATAAACGTATCGAATAAATTCGATTTATTCTGATAGGACTAATTTCTTTCTTTCTCATCCATTCATGAATGATAATTGAACAATAATCCATTTTTTTTATTCGTTATTTGATGTAACTTTTATCTAACAGTTTCCTATTATACCGACGCGGTATCGATACGCTTGTTCACAATCACGATCGGCCGTCAACTCGAATCTGTCGCTCTCGCCACTGGGCGCGCGCTATTCTCGCGCGCTGATTGGGTAGTGTTTTTCATTAATAATTCAAAAACTAAGCTTCAGTCAACATTTTAGTAAAGGAAAAAGTTGTTCAGTATCACCCCAGTTACCACCCCCTGAAATTATGCCCACCAGTAGCCGAACACCCTGTATACTAGAGTCAAACGTAGATGGCTCAACCCAATAGGCGATCTTGCTAGCCTTCTCTTCGGAACCCTTAGTCAAAAAGATGCCGAATATTATAATAATGAAATCGACAAATTGTATAAAGATAACCACAGAATTACTAACTTAATTAATAATGAAACTACGATAGTTGAAGGCATGATAACAAATATAAAACAATTAGCAAAAAATACACAAGATATGATAGCGACAACAAATGCGGAAGTAAATAAATTAGCGGACAAAGAACGGGAATTAGAATTAGAATTAACAATCAGCACGTATCTTTCGGAATACGATAGCATTTTAGAAACTATTCGAATAACGCTCAATAATGCTAAATTAGGACAAATCGACCCGATGATACTTCCTATTACGCATTTCATGAAACATTTAAAGGATATCGAATCGAAATACGGATCACACAAACTTTTGTATCCTGTAAATTTTGCGAATGCCTACAAAATTCTTCAATTTGCAGATATTAACATATTCACTTTAAAAACTTCGCGACTTTGTTTTGAAATCAGAATTCCGATCTTAGAAGACAGTATTTACAGCTATTTCCAGATAATTCCGATAC
>CAMAOC010000398.1:0-47324 GCA_945859555.1 Megachile ligniseca
TATTATTATTATCCTCATTATTATTATTATTATCGCTATAACTGTTATTATTATTCTTGTTACTATTATTATTATCCCTGTTCGTCTTGTCTTTCTCCTTATAACTATTATTATTATCCTTATTACTATTATTATTATCGCTATAACTGTTATTATTATTCTTATTACTATTGTTGCTATCCGTATTACTCTTGTCTTTATCCATATGACTATTATTATTAATCCTTATTACTATTATTATTATCGCTATAACTGTTATTATTATTCTTATTACTATTACTATTATCCCTATTCCTCTTGTATTTATCCTTATAACTATTATTATTATCCTTATTATTATTATTATTATTATAGCTATAACTGTTATTATTATTCTTATTACTATTGTTACTATCCGTATTTCTCTTGTCTTTATCCATATAACTATTATTATTAATCCTTTTTACTATTATTATTATCGCTACAACTGTTATTATTATTGTTATTACTATTATTATTATCGCTATTGCCCTTGTCTTTATCCTTATAACTATTATTATTATCCTTATTACTATTATTATTATCGCTATAACTGTTATTATTATGGTTATTCTATTGTTACTATCCCTATTACTCTTGTCTTTATCCTTAATACTATTATTATTACCGCTATAACTGTTATTATTATTCTTGTTACTATTATTATTATCCCTATTCCTTTTGTCTTTCTCCTTATAACTATTATTATTATCCTTATTATTATTATTATTATCGCTATAACTGTTGTTATTATTATTGTTACTATTATTATTATCCCTATTCCTCTTGTCTTTCTCCTTATAACTATTATTATTATCGCTATAACTGTTACTATTATTCTTGTTACTATTATTATTATCCCTATTCCTCTTGTCTTTCTCCTTATAACTATTATTATTATCCTTATTATTATTATTATTATCGCTATAACTGTTATTATTATTCTTATTACTATTACTATTAACCGTATTCCTCTTGTCTTTATCCTTATAACTATTATTATTAATCCTTATATTATTATTATTATCGCTATAACAGTTATTATTATTCTTATTACTATTACTATTAACCGTATTCCTCTTGTCTTTATCCTTATAACTATTATTATTATCCTTATTATTATTATTATTGTTATTATCGCTATAACTGTTATTATTATCCTTATTACTATTATTATTATCGCTATAACTGTTATTATTATTCTTATTACTATTACTATTATCCCTATTCCTCTTGTATTTATCCTTATAACTATTATTATTATCCTTATTATTATTATTATTATCGCTATAACTGTTACTATTATTCTTTTTACTATTATTATTATCCCTATTCCTCTTGTCTTTCTAATTATAACTATTATTATTATCGCTATAACTGTTATTATTATCCCTAATACTATTATTATTATCGCTATAACTGTTATTATTATCCTTAATACTATTATTATTATCGCTATAACTGTTATTATTATTCTTGTAACTATTATTGTTATCCCTATTCCTCTTGTCTTTCTCCTTATAACTGTTATTATTATCCTTAATACTATTATTATTATCGCTATAACTGTAATTATTATCCTTATAACTATTATTATTATCGCTACAACTGTTATTATTATTCTTATTACTATTGTTGCTATCCGTATTACTCTTGTCTTTATCCATATAACTATTATTATTAATCCTTATTACTATTATTATTATCGCTATAACTGTTATTATTATTCTTATTACTATTACTATTATCCCTATTCCTCTTGTCTTTCTCCTTATAACTATTATTATTATCCTTATTATTATTATTATTATCGCTATAACTGTTGTTATTATTCTTGTTACTATTATTATTATCCCCATTCCTCTTGTCTTTCTCCTTATAACTATTATTATTATCGCTATAACTGTTATTATTATTCTTATTACTATTACTATTATCCCTATTCCTCTTGTAATTTATCCTTATAACTATTATTATTATCCATATTATTATTATTATTATCGCTATAACTGTTACTATTATTCTTGTTACTATTATTATTATCCCTATTCCTCTTGTCTTTCTCCTTATAACTATTATTATTATCCTTATTATTATTATTATTATCGCTATAACTGTTATTATTATTCTTGTTACTATTATTATTATCGCTATAACTGTTATATATTATTCTTATTACTATTGTTACTATCCGTATTACTCTTGTCTTTATCCATATAACTATTATTATTAATCCTTTTTACTATTATTATTATCGCTACAACTGTTATTATTATTCTTGTTACTATTATTATTATCCCTATTCCTTTTGTCTTTCTCCTTATAACTATTATTATTATCCTTATTATTATTATTATTATCGCTATAACTGTTGTTATTATTATTGTTACTATTATTATTATCCCTATTCCTCTTGTCTTTCTCCTTATAACTATTATTATTATCGCTATAACTGTTATTATTATTCTTGTTACTATTATTATTATCCCTATTCCTCTTGTCTTTCTCCTTATAACTATTATTATTATCCTTATTATTATTATTATTATCGCTATAACTGTTATTATTATCCTTAATACAAATTATTATTATCGCTATAACTGTTATTATTATTCTTGTTACTATTATTATTATCCCTGTTCGTCTTGCCTTTCTCCATATAACTATTATTATTATCGCTATAACTGTTATTATTATCCTTAATACTATTATTATTATCGCTATAACTGTTATTATTATTCTTGTTACTATTATTATTATCCCTATTCCTGTTGTCTTTCTCCTTATAACTATTATTATTATGCATATTATTATTATTATTATCGCTACAACTGTTACTATTACTCTTGTTACTATTATTATTATCCCTATTCCTCTTGTCTTTCTCCTTATAACTATTATTATTATCCTTATTATTATTATTATTATCGCTATAACTGTTATTATTATTCTTGTTACTATTATTATTATCGCTATAACTGTTATTATTATTCTTATTACTATTGTTACTATCCGTATTACTCTTGTCTTTATCCATATGACTATTATTATTAATCCTTTTAATATTATTATTATCGCTACAACTGTTATTATTATTCTTATTACTATTGTTGCTATCCGTATTACTCTTGTCTTTATCCATATAACTATTATTATTAATCCTTATTACTATTATTATTATCGCTATAACTGTTATTATTATTCTTATTACTATTACTATTATCCCTATTCCTCTTGTCTTTCTCCTTATAACTATTATTATTATCCTTATTATTATTATTATTATCGCTATAACTGTTGTTATTATTCTTGTTACTATTATTATTATCCCCATTCCTCTTGTCTTTCTCCTTATAACTATTATTATTATCGCTATAACTGTTATTATTATTCTTATTACTATTACTATTATCCCTATTCCTCTTGTATTTATCCTTATAACTATTATTATTATCCATATTATTATTATTATTATCGCTATAACTGTTACTATTATTCTGGTTACTATTATTATTATCCCTATTCCTCTTGTCTTTCTCCTTATAACTATTATTATTATCCTTATTATTATTATTATTATCGCTATAACTGTTATTATTATTCTTGTTACTATTATTATTATCGCTATAACTGTTATATATTATTCTTATTACTATTGTTACTATCCGTATTACTCTTGTCTTTATCCATATAACTATTATTATTAATCCTTTTTACTATTATTATTATCGCTACATCTGTTATTATTATTGTTATTACTATTATTATTATCGCTATTGCCCTTGTCTTTATCCTTATAACTATTATCATTATCCTTATTACTATTATTATTATCGCTATAACTGTTATTATTATGGTTATTCTATTGTTACTATCCCTATTACTCTTGTCTTTATCCTTAATACTATTATTATTACCGCTATAACTGTTATTATTATTCTTGTTACTATTATTATTATCCCTATTCCTTTTCTCTTTCTCCTTATAACTATTATTATTATCCTTATAACTATTATTATTATCGCTATAACTGTTATTATTATTCTTGTTACTATTATTATTATCCCTATTCCTCTTGTCCTTTCTCCTTATAACTATTATTATTATCCTTATTATTATTATTATTATCGCTATAACTGTTATTATTATCCTTAATACAAATTATTATTATCGCTATAACTGTTATTATTATTCTTGTTACTATTATTATTATCCCTGTTCGTCTTGTCTTTCTCCATATAACTATTATTATTATCGCTATAACTGTTATTATTATCCTTAATACTATTATTATTATCGCTATAACTGTTATTATTATTCTTGTTACTATTATTATTATCCCTATTCCTGTTGTCTTTCTCCTTATAACTATTATTATTATCCTTATTATTATTATTATTATCGCTATAACAGTTATTATTATTCTTATTACTATTACTATTAACCGTATTCCTCTTGTCTTTATCTTTATAACTATTATTATTATCCTTATTATTATTATTATTATTATTATTATTATCGCTATAACTGTTATTATTATCCTTATTACTATTATTATTATCGCTATAACTGTTATTATTATTCTTATTACTATTACTATTATCCCTATTCCTCTTGTATTTATCCTTATAACTATTATTATTATCCTTATTATTATTATTATTATTATCGCTATAACTGTTACTATTATTCTTTTTACTATTATTATTATCCCTATTCCTCTTGTCTTTCTCCTTATAACTATTATTATTATCCTCATTATTATTATTATTATCGCTATAACTGTTATTATTATTCTTGTTACTATTATTGTTATCCCTATACCTCTTGTCTTTCTCCTTATAACTATTATTATTATCACTATAACTGTTATTATTATCCCTAATACTATTATTATTATCGCTATAACTGTTATTATTATCCTTAATTGTATTATTATTATCGCTATAACTGTTATTATTATTCTTATTACTGTTGTTGCTATCCGTATTACTCTTGTCTTTATCCATATAACTATTATTATTAATCCTTATTACTATTATTATTATCGCTATAACTGTTATTATTATTCTTATTACTATTACTATTTTCCCTATTCCTCTTGTATTTATCCTTATAACTATTATTATTATCCTTATTATTATTATTATTATCGCTATAACTGTTACTATTATTCTTGTTACTATTATTATTATCCCTATTCCTCTTGTCTTTCTCCTTATAACTATTATTATTATCCTTATTATTATTATTATTATCGCTATAACTGTTATTATTATTCTTGTTAATATTATTATTATCGCTATAACTGTTATTATTATTCTTATTACTATTGTTACTATCCGCATTACTCTTGTCTTTATCCATATAACTATTATTATTATTCCTTTTTACTATTATTATTATCGCTACAACTGTTATTATTATTGTTATTACTATTATTATTATCGCTATTGCCCTTGTCTTTATCCTTATAACTATTACTATTATCCTTATTACTATTATTATTATCGCTATAACTGTTATTATTACCCTTAATACTATTATTATTATCGCTATAACTGTTATTATTATGGTTATTTATTGTTACTATCCCTATTACTCTTGTCTTTATCCTTATAACTATTATTATTATCCTTAACACTATTATTATTATCCTTATTATTATTATTATTATCATCGCTGTAATTGTTGTTATTATTATTGTTACTATTATTATTATCCCTATTCCTCTTGACTTTCTCCTTATAACTATTATTATTATCGCTATAACTGTTATTATTATTCTTATTACAATTACTATTATCCCTATTCCTCTTGTATTTATCCTTATGACTATTATTATTATCCTTATTATTATTATTATTATCGCTATAACTGTTATTATTATTCTTATTACTATTGTTACTATCCGTATTACTCTTGTCTTTATCCATATAACTATTATTATTAATCCTTTTTACTATTATTATTATCGCTATTGCCCTTGACTTTATCCTTATAACTATTATTATTATCCTTATTACTATTATTATTATCGCTATAACTGTTATTATTATTCTTATTACTATTGTTACTATCCGTATTACTCTTGTCTTTATCCATATAACTATTATTATTATCCTTAACACTATTATTATTATCCTTATTATTATTATTATTATCATCGCTATAATTGTTGTTATTATTATTGTTACTATTATTATTATCCCTATTCCTCTTGACTTTCTCCTTATAACTATTATTATTATCGCTATAACTGTTATTATTATTCTTATTACAATTACTATTATCCCTATTCCTCTTGTATTTATCCTTATGACTATTATTATTATCCTTATTATTATTATTATTATCGCTATAACTGTTATTATTATTCTTATTACTATTGTTACTATCCGTATTACTCTTGTCTTTATCCATATAACTATTATTATTAATCCTTATTACTATTATTATTATCGCTATAACTGTTATTATTATTCTTATTACTATTACTATTATCCCTATTCCTCTTGTATTTATCCTTATAACTATTATTATTATCCTTATTATTATTATTATTATAGCTATAACTGTTACTATTATTCTTGTTACTATTATTATTATCCCTGTTCCTCTTGTCTTTCTCCTTATAACTATTATTATTATCCTTATTATTATTATTATTATCGCTATAACTGTTGTTATTATTCTTGTTACTATTATTATTATCCCCATTCCTCTTGTCTTTCTCCTTATAACTATTATTATTATCGCTATAACTGTTATTATTATTCTTATTACTATTACTATTATCCCTATTCCTCTTGTATTTATCCTTATAACTATTATTATTATCCATATTATTATTATTATTATCGCTATAACTGTTACTATTATTCTTGTTACTATTATTATTATCCCTATTCCTCTTGTCTTTCTCCTTATAACTATTATTATTATCCTTATTATTATTATTATTATCGCTATTGCCCTTGTCTTTATCCTTATAACTATTATTATTATCCTTATTACTATTATTATTATCGCTATAACTGTTATTATTATTCTTATTACTATTGTTGCTATCCGTATTACTCTTGTCTTTATCCATATGACTATTATTATTAATCCTTATTACTATTATTATTATCGCTATAACTGTTATTATTATTCTTATTACTATTACTATTATCCCTATTCCTCTTGTATTTATCCTTATAACTATTATTATTATCCTTATTATTATTATTATTATTATAGCTATAACTGTTATTATTATTCTTGTTACTATTATTATTATCCCTATTCCTTTTGTCTTTCTCCTTATAACTATTATTATTATCCTTATTATTATTATTATTATCGCTATAACTGTTGTTATTATTATTGTTACTATTATTATTATCCCTATTCCTCTTGTCTTTCTCCTTATAACTATTATTATTATCGCTATAACTGTTATTATTATTCTTGTTACTATTATTATTATCCCTATTCCTCTTGTCTTTCTCCTTATAACTATTATTATTATCCTTATTATTATTATTATTATCGCTATAACTGTTATTATTGTTCTTGTTACTATTATTATTATCCCTGTTCGTCTTGTCTTTCTCCTTATAACTATTATTATTATCGCTATAACTGTTATTATTATCCTTAATACTATTATTATTATCGCTATAACTGTTATTATTATTCTTGTTACTATTATTATTATCCCTATTCCTCTTGTCTTTCTCCTTATAACTATTATTATTATCGCTATAACTGTTATTATTATCCCTAATACTATTATTATTATCGCTATAACTGTTATTATTATCCTTAATACTATTATTATTATCGCTATAACTGTTATTATTATTCTTGTAACTATTATTATTATCCCTATTCCTCTTGTCTTTCTCCTTATAAGTGTTATTATTATCGCTATAACTGTTATTATTATCCTTAATACTATTATTATTATCGCTATAACTGTAATTATTATCCTTATAACTATTATTATTATCGCTATAACTGTTACTATTATTCTTGTTACTATTATTATTATCCCCTATTCCTCTTGTCTTCTCCTTATAACTATTATTATTATCCTTATTATTATAATTATTATCGCTATAACTGTTATTATTATTCTTATTACTATTACTATTAACCGTATTCCTCTTGTCTTTATCCTTATAACTATTATTATTAATCCTTATTACTATTATTATTATCGCTATAACTGTTATTATTATTCTTATTACTATTACTATTATCCCTATTCCTCTTGTATTTATCCTTATAACTATTATTATTATCCTTATTATTGTTATTATTATAGCTATAACTGTTACTATTATTCTTGTTACTATTATTATTATCCCTATTCCTCTTGTCTTTCTCCTTATAACTATTATTATTATCCTTATTATTATTATTATTATCGCTATAACTGTTGTTATTATTCTTGTTACTATTATTATTATCCCCATTCCTCTTGTCTTTCTCCTTATAACTATTATTATTATCGCTATGACTGTTATTATTATTCTTATTACTATTATTATTAGCCCTGTTCGTCTTGTCTTTCTCCTAATAACTATTATTATTATCGCTATAACTGTTATTATTATCCTTAATACTATTATTATTATCGCTATAACTGTTATTATTATTCTTGTTACTATTATTATTATCCCTATTCCTCTTGTCTTTCTCCTTATAACTATTATTATTATCCTTATTATTATTATTATTATCGCTATAACAGTTATTATTATTCTTATTACTATTACTATTAACCGTATTCCTCTTGTCTTTATCCTTATAACTATTATTATTATCCTTATTATTATTATTATTAATATTATCGCTATAACTGTTATTATTATCCTTATTACTATTATTATTATCGCTATAACTGTTATTATTATTCTTATTACTATTACTATTATCCCTATTCCTCTTGTATTTATCCTTATAACTATTATTATTATCCTTATTATTATTATTATTATCGCTATAACTGTTACTATTATTCTTTTTACTATTATTATTATCCCTATTCCTCTTGTCTTTCTCCTTATAACTATTATTATTATCCTCATTATTATTATTATTATCGCTATAACTGTTATTATTATTCTTGTTACTATTATTATTATCGCTATAACTGTTATTATTATTCTTGTTACTATTATTATTATCCCTATTCCTCTTGTCTTTCTCCTTATAACTATTATTATTATCCTTATTATTATTATTATTATCGCTATAACTGTTGTTATTATTCTTGTTACTATTATTATTATCCCCATTCCTCTTGTCTTTCTCCTTATAACTATTATTATTATCGCTATGACTGTTATTATTATTCTTATTACTATTATTATTATCCCTGTTCGTCTTGTCTTTCTCCTTATAACTATTATTATTATCGCTATAACTGTTATTATTATCCTTAATACTATTATTATTCTTGTTACTATTATTATTATCCCTATTCCTCTTGTCTTTCTCCTTATAACTATTATTATTATCCTTATTATTATTATTATTATCGCTATAACAGTTATTATTATTCTTATTACTATTACTATTAACCGTATTCCTCTTGTCTTTATCCTTATAACTATTATTATTATCCTTATTATTATTATTATTGTTATTATCGCTATAACTGTTATTATTATCCTTATTACTATTATTATTATCGCTATAACTGTTATTATTATTCTTATTACTATTACTATTATCCCTATTCCTCTTGTATTTATCCTTATAACTATTATTATTATCCTTATTATTATTATTATTATCGCTATAACTGTTACCATTATTCTTTTTACTATTATTATTATCCCTATTCCTCTTGTCTTTCTCCTTATAACTATTATTATTATCGCTATAACTGTTATTATTATCCCTAATACTATTATTATTATCGCTATAACTGTTATTATTATCCTTAATACTATTATTATTATCGCTATAACTGTTATTATTATTCTTGTAACTATTATTGTTATCCCTATTCCTCTTGTCTTTCTCCTTATAACTGTTATTATTATCGCTATAACTGTTATTATTATCCTTAATACTACTATTATTATCGCTATAACTGTAATTATTATCCTTATAACTATTATTATTATCGCTATAACTGTTACTATTATTCTTGTTACTATTATTATTATCCCTATTCCTCTTGTCTTTCTCCTTATAACTATTATTATTATCCATATTATTATTATTATTATCGCTATAACTGTTATTATTATTCTTGTTACTATTATTATTATCGCTATAACTGTTATTAATATTTTTATTACTAATGTTACTATCCGTATTACTCTTGTCTTTATCCATATAACTATTATTATTAATCCTTTTTACTATTATTATTATCGCTATAACTGTTATTATTATTCTTATTACTATTACTATTATCCCTATTCCTCTTGTATTTATCCTTATAACTATTATTATTATGCATATTATTATTATTATTATCGCTACAACTGTTACTATTGCTCTTGTTACTATTATTATTATCCCTATTCCTCTTGTCTTTCTCCTTATAACTATTATTATTATCCTTATTATTATTATTATTATCGCTATAACTGTTATTATTATTCTTGTTACTATTATTATTATCGCTATAACTGTTATTATTATTCTTATTACTATTGTTACTATCCGTATTACTCTTGTCTTTATCCATATAACTATTATTATTAATCCTTTTAATATTATTATTATCGCTACAACTGTTATTATTATTGTTATTACTATTATTATTATCGCTATTGCCCTTGTCTTTATCCTTATAACTATTATTATTATCCTTATTACTATTATTATTATCCCCATTCCTCTTGTCTTTCTCCTTATAACTATTATTATTATCGCTATAACTGTTATTATTATTCTTATTACTATTACTATTATCCCTATTCCTCTTGTATTTATCCCCATTCCTCTTGTCTTTCTCCTTATAACTATTATTATTATCGCTATAACTGTTATTATTATTCTTATTACTATTACTATTATCCCTATTCCTCTTGTATTTATCCTTATAACTATTATTATTATCCATATTATTATTATTATTACCGCTATAACTGTTAATATTATTCTTGTTACTATTATTATTATCCCTATTCCTCTTGTCTTTCTCCTTATAACTATTATTATTATCGCTATAACTGTTATTATTATTCTTGTTACTATTATTATTATCCCTATTCCTCTTGTCTTTCTCCTTATAACTATTATTATTATCGCTATAACTGTTATTATTATTCTTATTACAATTACTATTATCCCTATTCCTCTTGTATTTATCCTTATAACTATTATTATTATCCTTATTATTATTATTATTATCGCTATAACTGTTACTGTTATTCTTGTTACTATTATTATTATCCCTATTCCTCTTGTCTTTCTCCTTATAACTATTATTATTATCCTTATTATTATTATTATTATCGCTATAACTGTTATTATTATTCTTGTTACTATTATTATTATCGCTATAACTGTTATTATTATTCTTATTACAATTACTATTATCCCTATTCCTCTTGTATTTATCCTTATAACTATTATTATTATCCTTATTATTATTATTATTATCGCTATAACTGTTAATATTATTCTTGTTACTATTATTATTATCCCTATTCCTCTTGTCTTTCTCCTTATAACTATTATTATTATCCTTATTATTATTATTATTATAGCTATAACTGTTATTATTATTCTTTTTACTATTATTATTATCGCTATAACTGTTATTATTATTCTTATTACTATTGTTACTATCCGTATTACTCTTGTCTTTATCCATATAACTATTATTATTAATCCTTTTTACTATTATTATTATCGCTACAACTGTTATTATTATTGTTATTACTATTATTATTATCGCTATTGCCCTTGTCTTTATCCTTATAACTATTATTATTATCCTTATTACTATTATTATTATCGCTATAACTGTTATTATCATTCTTATTACTATTGTTGCTATCCGTATTACTCTTGTCTTTATCCTTAATACTATTATTATTACCGCTATAACTGTTATTATTATTCTTGTTACTATTATTATTATCCCTATTCCTTTTGTCTTTCTCCTTATAACTATTATTATTATCCTTATTATTATTATTATTATCGCTATAACTGTTGTTATTATTATTGTTACTATTATTATTATCCCTATTCTTCTTGTCTTTCTCCTTATAACTATTATTATTATCGCTATAACTGTTATTATTATTCTTGTTACTATTATTATTATCCCTGTTCCTCTTGTCTTTCTCCTTATAACTATTATTATTATCGCTATAACTGTTATTATTATTCTTATTACAATTACTATTATCCCTATTCCTCTTGTATTTATCCTTATAACTATTATTATTATCCTTATTATTATTATTATTATCGCTATAACTGTTATTAATATTTTTATTACTATTGTTACTATCCGTATTACTCTTGTCTTTATCCATATAACTATTATTATTAATCCTTTTTACTATTATTATTATCGCTATAACTGTTATTATTATTCTTATTACTATTACTATTATCCCTATTCCTCTTGTATTTATCCTTATAACTATTATTATTATCCTTATTATTATTATTATTATCGCTGTAACTGTTACTATTATTCTTGTTACTATTATTATTATCCCTATTCCTCTTGTCTTTCTCCTTATAACTATTATTATTATCCTTATTATTATTATTATCGCTATAACTGTTATTATTATTCTTGTTACTATTATTATTATCGCTATAACTGTTATATATTATTCTTATTACTATTGTTACTATCCGTATTACTCTTGTCTTTCTCCTTATAACTATTATTATTATCGCTATAACTGTTATTATTATTCTTGTTACTATTATTATTATCCCTATTCCTCTTGTCTTTCTCCTTATAACTATTATTATTATCGCTATAACTGTTATTATTATTCTTATTACAATTACTATTATCCCTATTCCTCTTGTATTTATCCTTATAACTATTATTATTATCCTTATTATTATTATTATTATCGCTATAACTGTTACTATTATTCTTGTTACTATTATTATTATCCCTATTCCTCTTGTCTTTCTCCTTATAACTATTATTATTATCCTTATTATTATTATTATTATCGCTATAACTGTTATTATTATTCTTGTTACTATTATTATTATCGCTATAACTGTTATTATTATTCTTATTACAATTACTATTATCCCTATTCCTCTTGTATTTATCCTTCTAACTATTATTATTATCCTTATTATTATTATTATTATCGCTATAACTGTTACTATTATTCTTGTTACTATTATTATTATCCCTATTCCTCTTGTCTTTCTCCTTATAACTATTATTATTATCCTTATTATTATTATTATCGCTATAACTGTTATTATTATTCTTGTTACTATTATTATTATCGCTATAACTGTTATATATTATTCTTATTACTATTGTTACTATCCGTATTACTCTTGTCTTTATCCATATAACTGTTATTATTAATCCTTTTTACTATTATTATTATCGCTACAACTGTTATTATTATTCTTATTCTTATTACTATTACTATTATCCCTATTCCTCTTGTATTTATCCTTATAACTATTATTATTATCCATATTATTATTATTATTATCGCTATAACTGTTAATATTATTCTTGTTACTATTATTATTATCCCTATTCCTCTTGTCTTTCTCCTTATAACTATTATTATTATCCTTATTATTATTATTATTATAGCTATAACTGTTATTATTATCCTTATTATTATTATTATTATTATAGCTATAACTGTTATTATTATTCTTATTACTATTGTTACTATCCGTATTACTCTTGTCTTTATCCATATAACTATTATTATTAATCCTTTTTACTATTATTATTATCGCTACAACTGTTATTATTATTGTTATTACTATTATTATTATCGCTATTGCCCTTGTCTTTATCCTTATAACTATTATTATTATCCTTATTACTATTATTATTATCGCTATAACTGTTATTATTATGGTTATTCTATTGTTACTATCCCTATTACTCTTGTCTTTATCCTTAATACTATTATTATTACCGCTATAACTGTTATTATTATTCTTGTTACTATTATTATTATCGCTATAACTGTTATTATTATTCTTGTTACTATTATTATTATCCCTATTCCTCTTGTCTTTCTCCTTATAACTATTATTATTATCGCTATAACTGTTATTATTATTCTTATTACAATTACTATTATCCCTATTCCTCTTGTATTTATCCTTATAACTATTATTATTATCCTTATTATTATTATTATTATCGCTATAACTGTTATTATTATTCTTGTTACTATTATTATTATCGCTATAACTGTTATTAATATTTTTATTACTATTGTTACTATCCGTATTACTCTTGTCTTTATCCATATAACTATTATTATTATCGCTATAACTGTTATTATTATTCTTATTACTATTACTATTATCCCTATTCCTCTTGTATTTATCCTTATAACTATTATTATTATCCATATTATTATTATTATTATCGCTATAACTGTTACTATTATTCTTGTTACTATTATTATTATCCCTATTCCTCTTGTCTTTCTCCTTATAACTATTATTATTATCCTTATTATTATTATTATCGCTATAACTGTTATTATTATTCTTGTTACTATTATTATTATCGCTATAACTGTTATTATTATTCTTATTACTATTGTTACTATCCGTATTAATCTTGTCTTTATCCATATAACTATTATTATTAATCCTTTTTACTATTATTATTATCGCTACAACTGTTATTATTATTGTTATTACTATTATTATTATCGCTATTGCCCTTGTCTTTATCCTTATAACTATTATTATTATCCTTATTACTATTATTATTATCGCTATAACTGTTATTATTATTCTTATTACTATTGTTGCTATCCGTATTACTCTTGTCTTTATCCATATAACTATTATTATTAATCCTTATTACTATTATTATTATCGCTATAACTGTTATTATTATTCTTATTACTATTACTATTATCCCTATTCCTCTTGTATTTATCCTTATAACTATTATTATTATCCTTATTATTATTATTATTATAGCTATAACTGTTACTATTATTCTTGTTACTATTATTATTATCCCTGTTCCTCTTGTCTTTCTCCTTATAACTATTATTATTATCCTTATTATTATTATTATTATCGCTATAACTGTTGTTATTATTCTTGTTACTATTATTATTATCCCCATTCCTCTTGTCTTTCTCCTTATAACTATTATTATTATCGCTATAACTGTTATTATTATTCTTATTACTATTACTATTATCCCTATTCCTCTTGTATTTATCCTTATAACTATTATTATTATCCATATTATTATTATTATTATCGCTATAACTGTTATTATTATTCTTGTTACTATTATTATTATCGCTATAACTGTTATTATTATTCTTATTACTATTGTTACTATCCGTATTACTCTTGTCTTTATCCATATAACTATTATTATTAATCCTTTTTACTATTATTATTATCGCTACAACTGTTATTATTATTCTTATTACTATTACTATTATCCCTATTCCTCTTGTATTTATCCTTATAACTATTACTATTATCCTTATTATTATTATTATTATTATAGCTATAACTGTTATTATTATTCTTATTACTATTGTTACTATCCGTATTACTCTTGTCTTTATCCATATAACTATTATTATTAATCCTTTTTACTATTATTATTATCGCTACAACTGTTATTATTATTGTTATTACTATTATTATTATCGCTATTGCCCTTGTCTTTATCCTTATAACTATTATTATTATCCTTAATACTATTATTATTACCGCTATAACTGTTATTATTATTCTTGTTACTATTATTATTATCCCTATTCCTTTTGTCTTTCTCCTTATAACTATTATTATTATCGCTATAACTGTTATTATTATCCCTAATACTATTATTATTATCGCTATAACTGTTATTATTATCCTTAATACTATTATTATTATCGCTATAACTGTTATTATTATGCTTATTCTATTGTTACTATCTCTATTACTCCTGTCTTTATCCTTATAGCTATTATCATTATCCTTATGACTATTATTATTATCGCTATAACTGTTATTATTATTCTTGTTACTATTATTACAGTCCGTATTACTCTGGCCTTTATCCTTGATACTATTATTATTATCGCTATAACTGTTATTATTATTCTTGTTACTATTATTATTATCCCTATTCCTCTTGTCTCTCTCCTTATAACTATTATTATTATCGCTATAACTGTTATTATTATCCTTAATACTATTATTATTATCGCTATAACTGTTATTATTATTCTTGTTACTATTATTATTATCCCTATTCCTCTTGTCTTTCTCCTTATAACTATTATTATTATCCTTATTATTATTATTATTATCGCTATAACTGTTATTATTATTCTTGTTACTATTATTTTTATCCCTATTCCTCTTGTCTTTCTCCTTATAACCATTATTATTATCCTTATTATTATTATTATTATCGCTATAACTGTTATTATTATTGTTATTACTATTATTATTATCCTTATTACTATTATTATTATCCTTAATACTATTATTATTATCGCTATAACTGTTATAATTATTCTTATTACTATTACTATTATCCGTATTCCTCTTGTCTTTATCCTTATAACTATTATTATTATCCTTATTATTATTATTATTATCGCTATAACTGTTATTATTATCCTTATTACTATTATTATTATCGCTATAACTGTTATTATTATGCTTATTCTATTGTTACTATCTCTATTACTCTTGTCTTTATCCTTATAACTATTATCATTATCCTTATTATTATTATTATTATCGCTATAACTGTTACTATTATTCTTGATGCTATTATTATTATCCCTATTCCTCTTGTCTCTCTCCTTATAATTATTATTATTATCCTTATTATTATTATTATTATTATCGCTATAACAGTTATTATTATTCTTATTACTATTACTATTAACCGTATTCCTCTTGTTTTTATCCTTATAACTATTATTATTATCCTTATTATTATTATTATTATTATTATCGCTATAACTGTTATTATTATCCTTATTACTATTATTATTATCGCTATAACTGTTATTATTATTCTTATTACTATTACTATTATCCCTATTCCTCTTGTATTTATCCTTATAACTATTATTATTATCCTTATTATTATTACTATTATCGCTATAACTGTTACTATTATTATTTTCACTATTATTATTATCCCTATTCCTCTTGTCTTTCTCCTTATAACTATTATTATTATCCTCATTATTATTATTATTATCGCTATAACTGTTATTATTATCCTTAATACTATTATTATTATCGCTATAACTGTTATTATTATTCTTGTTACTATTATTATTATCCCTATTCCTCTTGTCTTTCTCCTTATAACTATTATTATTATCCTTATTATTATTATTATTATCGCTATAACAGTTATTACTATTCTTATTTCTATTACTATTAACCGTATTCCTCTTGTCTTTATCCTTATAACTATTATTATTATCCTTATTACTATTATTATTATCGCTATAACTGTTATTATTATTCTTATTACTATTCCTATTATCCCTATTCCTCTTGTATTTATCCTTATAACTATTACTATTATCCTTATTATTATTATTATTATTATCGCTATAACTGTTATTATTATTCTTGTTACTATTATTATTATCGCTATAACTGTTATTATTATTCTTATTACTATTGTTACTATCCGTATTACTCTTGCCTTTATCCTTAATACTATTATTATTACCGCTATACCTGTTATTATTATCCTTAATACTATTATTATTATCGCTATAACTGTTATTATTATTCTTGTTACTATTATTATTATCCCGATTCCTCTTGTCTTTCTCCTTATAACTATTATTATTATCGCTATAACTGTTATTATTATCCTTAATACTATTATTATTATCGCTATAACTGTTATTATTATTCTTGTTACTATTATTATTATCCCTATTCCTCTTGTCTTTCTCCTTATAACTATTATTATTATCCTTATTATTATTATTATTATCGCTATAACAGTTATTATTATTCTTATTACTATTACTATTAACCGTATTCCTCTTGTCTTTATCCTTATAACTATTATTATTATCGCTATAACAGTTATTATTATCCTTATTACTATTATTGTTATCGCTATAACTGTTATTATTATGGTTATTCTATTGTTACTATCCGTATTACTCTTGCCTTTCTCCTTATAAATATTATTATTATCGCTATAACTGTTATTATTATTCTTGTTACTATTATTATTATCGCTATAACTGTTATTATTATTCTTATTACTATTGTTACTATCCGTATAACTCTTGCCTTTATCCTTAATACTATTATTATTACCGCTATAACTGTTATTATTATCCTTAATACTATTATTATTATCGCTATAACTGTTATTATTATTCTTGTTACTATTATTACTGTCCGTATTACTCTTGCCTTTATCCTTAATACTATTATTATTATCGCTATAACTGTTATTATTATTCTTGTTACTATTATTATTATCCCTATTCCTCTTGTCTTTCTCCTTATAACTATTATTATTATCCTTATTATTATTCTTATTATCGCTATATCTGTTGTTATTATTCTTGTTACTATTATTATTATCCCCATTCCTCTTGTCTTTCTCCTTATAACTATAATTATTATCGCTATAACTGTTATTATTATTCTTATTACTATTACTATTATAACTATTCCTCTTGTATTTATCCTTATAACTATTATTATTATCCTTATTATTATTATTATTATCGCTATAACTGTTACTATTATTCTTGTTACTATTATTATTATCCCTATTCCTCTTGTCTTTCTCCTTATAACTATTATTATTATCGCTATAACTGTTATTATTATCCTTAATACTATTATTATTATCGCTATAACTGTTATTATTATGCTTATTCTATTGTTACTATCTCTATTACTCCTGTCTTTATCCTTATAGCTATTATCATTATCCTTATGACTATTATTATTATCGCTATAACTGTTATTATTATTCTTGTTACTATTATTACAGTCCGTATTACTCTGGCCTTTATCCTTGATACTATTATTATTATCGCTATAACTGTTATTATTATTCTTGTTACTATTATTATTATCCCTATTCCTCTTGTCTCTCTCCTTATAACTATTATTATTATCGCTATAACTGTTATTATTATCCTTAATACTATTATTATTATCGCTATAACTGTTATTATTATTCTTGTTACTATTATTATTATCCCTATTCCTCTTGTCTTTCTCCTTATAACTATTATTATTATCCTTATTATTATTATTATTATCGCTATAACTGTTATTATTATTCTTGTTACTATTATTTTTATCCCTATTCCTCTTGTCTTTCTCCTTATAACCATTATTATTATCCTTATTATTATTATTATTATCGCTATAACTGTTATTATTATTGTTATTACTATTATTATTATCCTTATTACTATTATTATTATCCTTAATACTATTATTATTATCGCTATAACTGTTATAATTATTCTTATTACTATTACTATTATCCGTATTCCTCTTGTCTTTATCCTTATAACTATTATTATTATCCTTATTATTATTATTATTATCGCTATAACTGTTATTATTATCCTTATTACTATTATTATTATCGCTATAACTGTTATTATTATGCTTATTCTATTGTTACTATCTCTATTACTCTTGTCTTTATCCTTATAACTATTATCATTATCCTTATTATTATTATTATTATCGCTATAACTGTTACTATTATTCTTGATGCTATTATTATTATCCCTATTCCTCTTGTCTCTCTCCTTATAATTATTATTATTATCCTTATTATTATTATTATTATTATCGCTATAACAGTTATTATTATTCTTATTACTATTACTATTAACCGTATTCCTCTTGTTTTTATCCTTATAACTATTATTATTATCCTTATTATTATTATTATTATTATTATCGCTATAACTGTTATTATTATCCTTATTACTATTATTATTATCGCTATAACTGTTATTATTATTCTTATTACTATTACTATTATCCCTATTCCTCTTGTATTTATCCTTATAACTATTATTATTATCCTTATTATTATTACTATTATCGCTATAACTGTTACTATTATTATTTTCACTATTATTATTATCCCTATTCCTCTTGTCTTTCTCCTTATAACTATTATTATTATCCTCATTATTATTATTATTATCGCTATAACTGTTATTATTATCCTTAATACTATTATTATTATCGCTATAACTGTTATTATTATTCTTGTTACTATTATTATTATCCCTATTCCTCTTGTCTTTCTCCTTATAACTATTATTATTATCCTTATTATTATTATTATTATCGCTATAACAGTTATTACTATTCTTATTTCTATTACTATTAACCGTATTCCTCTTGTCTTTATCCTTATAACTATTATTATTATCCTTATTACTATTATTATTATCGCTATAACTGTTATTATTATTCTTATTACTATTCCTATTATCCCTATTCCTCTTGTATTTATCCTTATAACTATTACTATTATCCTTATTATTATTATTATTATTATCGCTATAACTGTTATTATTATTCTTGTTACTATTATTATTATCGCTATAACTGTTATTATTATTCTTATTACTATTGTTACTATCCGTATTACTCTTGCCTTTATCCTTAATACTATTATTATTACCGCTATACCTGTTATTATTATCCTTAATACTATTATTATTATCGCTATAACTGTTATTATTATTCTTGTTACTATTATTATTATCCCGATTCCTCTTGTCTTTCTCCTTATAACTATTATTATTATCGCTATAACTGTTATTATTATCCTTAATACTATTATTATTATCGCTATAACTGTTATTATTATTCTTGTTACTATTATTATTATCCCTATTCCTCTTGTCTTTCTCCTTATAACTATTATTATTATCCTTATTATTATTATTATTATCGCTATAACAGTTATTATTATTCTTATTACTATTACTATTAACCGTATTCCTCTTGTCTTTATCCTTATAACTATTATTATTATCGCTATAACAGTTATTATTATCCTTATTACTATTATTGTTATCGCTATAACTGTTATTATTATGGTTATTCTATTGTTACTATCCGTATTACTCTTGCCTTTCTCCTTATAAATATTATTATTATCGCTATAACTGTTATTATTATTCTTGTTACTATTATTATTATCGCTATAACTGTTATTATTATTCTTATTACTATTGTTACTATCCGTATAACTCTTGCCTTTATCCTTAATACTATTATTATTACCGCTATAACTGTTATTATTATCCTTAATACTATTATTATTATCGCTATAACTGTTATTATTATTCTTGTTACTATTATTACTGTCCGTATTACTCTTGCCTTTATCCTTAATACTATTATTATTATCGCTATAACTGTTATTATTATTCTTGTTACTATTATTATTATCCCTATTCCTCTTGTCTTTCTCCTTATAACTATTATTATTATCCTTATTATTATTCTTATTATCGCTATATCTGTTGTTATTATTCTTGTTACTATTATTATTATCCCCATTCCTCTTGTCTTTCTCCTTATAACTATAATTATTATCGCTATAACTGTTATTATTATTCTTATTACTATTACTATTATAACTATTCCTCTTGTATTTATCCTTATAACTATTATTATTATCCTTATTATTATTATTATTATCGCTATAACTGTTACTATTATTCTTGTTACTATTATTATTATCCCTATTCCTCTTGTCTTTCTCCTTATAACTATTATTATTATCGCTATAACTGTTATTATTATCCTTAATACTATTATTATTATCGCTATAACTGTTATTATTATGCTTATTCTATTGTTACTATCTCTATTACTCCTGTCTTTATCCTTATAGCTATTATCATTATCCTTATGACTATTATTATTATCGCTATAACTGTTATTATTATTCTTGTTACTATTATTACAGTCCGTATTACTCTGGCCTTTATCCTTGATACTATTATTATTATCGCTATAACTGTTATTATTATTCTTGTTACTATTATTATTATCCCTATTCCTCTTGTCTCTCTCCTTATAACTATTATTATTATCGCTATAACTGTTATTATTATCCTTAATACTATTATTATTATCGCTATAACTGTTATTATTATTCTTGTTACTATTATTATTATCCCTATTCCTCTTGTCTTTCTCCTTATAACTATTATTATTATCCTTATTATTATTATTATTATCGCTATAACTGTTATTATTATTCTTGTTACTATTATTTTTATCCCTATTCCTCTTGTCTTTCTCCTTATAACCATTATTATTATCCTTATTATTATTATTATTATCGCTATAACTGTTATTATTATTGTTATTACTATTATTATTATCCTTATTACTATTATTATTATCCTTAATACTATTATTATTATCGCTATAACTGTTATAATTATTCTTATTACTATTACTATTATCCGTATTCCTCTTGTCTTTATCCTTATAACTATTATTATTATCCTTATTATTATTATTATTATCGCTATAACTGTTATTATTATCCTTATTACTATTATTATTATCGCTATAACTGTTATTATTATGCTTATTCTATTGTTACTATCTCTATTACTCTTGTCTTTATCCTTATAACTATTATCATTATCCTTATTATTATTATTATTATCGCTATAACTGTTACTATTATTCTTGATGCTATTATTATTATCCCTATTCCTCTTGTCTCTCTCCTTATAATTATTATTATTATCCTTATTATTATTATTATTATCGCTATAACAGTTATTATTATTCTTATTACTATTACTATTAACCGTATTCCTCTTGTTTTTATCCTTATAACTATTATTATTATCCTTATTATGATTATTATTATTATTATCGCTATAACTGTTATTATTATCCTTATTACTATTATTATTATCGCTATAACTGTTATTATTATTCTTATTACTATTACTATTATCCCTATTCCTCCTGTATTTATCCTTATAACTATTATTATTATCCTTATTATTATTATTATTATCGCTATAACTGTTACTATTATTATTTTCACTATTATTATTATCCCTATTCCTCTTGTCTTTCTCCTTATAACTATTATTATTATCCTCATTATTATTATTATTATCGCTATAACTGTTATTATTATTCTTGTTACTATTATTATTATCGCTATAACTGTTATTATTATTCTTGTTACTATTATTATTATCGCTATAACTGTTATTATTATTCTTGTTACTATTATTATTATCCCTATTCCTCTTGTCTTTCTCCTTATAACTATTATTATTATCGCTATAACTGTTATTATTATCCCTAATACTATTATTATTATCGCTATAACTGTTATTATTATCCTTAATACTATTATTATTATCGCTATAACTGTTATTATTATTCTTGTAACTATTATTATTATCCCTATTCCTCTTGTCTTTCTCCTTATAACTATTATTATTATCGCTATAACTGTTAGTATTATTCTTATTACTATTACTATTATCCCTATTCCTCTTGTATTTATCCTTATAACTATTATTATTATCCTTATTATTATTATTATTATCGCTATAACTGTTATTATTATCCTTAATACAATTATTATTATCGCTATAACTGTTATTATTATTCTTGTTACTATTATTATTATCCCTATTCCTCTTGTCTTTCTCCTTATAACTATTATTATTATCGCTATAACTGTTATTATTATCCTTAATACTATTATTATTATCGCTATAACTGTTATTATTATTCTTGTTACTATTATTATTATCCCTATTCCTCTTGTCTTTCTCCTTATAACTATTATTATTATCCTTATTATTATTATTATTATCGCTATAACAGTTATTACTATTCTTATTTCTATTACTATTAACCGTATTCCTCTTGTCTTTATCCTTATAACTATTATTATTATCCTTATTACTATTATTATTATCGCTATAACTGTTATTATTATTCTTATTACTATTCCTATTATCCCTATTCCTCTTGTATTTATCCTTATAACTATTACTATTATCCTTATTATTATTATTATTATTATCGCTATAACTGTTATTATTATTCTTGTTACTATTATTATTATCGCTATAACTGTTATTATTATTCTTATTACTATTGTTACTATCCGTATTACTCTTGCCTTTATCCTTAATACTATTATTATTACCGCTATAACTGTTATTATTATCCTTAATACTATTATTATTATCGCTATAACTGTTATTATTATTCTTGTTACTATTATTATTATCCCGATTCCTCTTGTCTTTCTCCTTATAACTATTATTATTATCGCTATAACTGTTATTATTATCCTTAATACTATTATTATTATCGCTATAACTGTTATTATTATTCTTGTTACTATTATTATTATCCCTATTCCTCTTGTCTTTCTCCTTATAACTATTATTATTATCCTTATTATTATTATTATTATCGCTATAACAGTTATTATTATTCTTATTACTATTACTATTAACCGTATTCCTCTTGTCTTTATCCTTATAACTATTATTATTATCGCTATAACTGTTATTATTATCCTTATTACTATTATTGTTATCGCTATAACTGTTATTATTATGGTTATTCTATTGTTACTATCCGTATTACTCTTGCCTTTCTCCTTATAAATATTATTATTATCGCTATAACTGTTATTATTATTCTTGTTACTATTATTATTATCGCTATAACTGTTATTATTATTCTTATTACTATTGTTACTATCCGTATAACTCTTGCCTTTATCCTTAATACTATTATTATTACCGCTATAACTGTTATTATTATCCTTAATACTATTATTATTATCGCTATAACTGTTATTATTATTCTTGTTACTATTATTACTGTCCGTATTACTCTTGCCTTTATCCTTAATACTATTATTATTATCGCTATAACTGTTATTATTATTCTTGTTACTATTATTATTATCCCTATTCCTCTTGTCTTTCTCCTTATAACTATTATTATTATCCTTATTATTATTCTTATTATCGCTATATCTGTTGTTATTATTCTTGTTACTATTATTATTATCCCCATTCCTCTTGTCTTTCTCCTTATAACTATAATTATTATCGCTATAACTGTTATTATTATTCTTATTACTATTACTATTATAACTATTCCTCTTGTATTTATCCTTATAACTATTATTATTATCCTTATTATTATTATTATTATCGCTATAACTGTTACTATTATTCTTGTTACTATTATTATTATCCCTATTCCTCTTGTCTTTCTCCTTATAACTATTATTATTATCGCTATAACTGTTATTATTATTCTTATTACTATTGTTACTATCCGTATTACTCTTGTCTTTATCCATATAACTATTATTATTAATCCATTTACTATTATTATTATCGCTACAACTGTTATTATTATTGTTATTACTATTATTATTATCGCTATTGCCCTTGTCTTTATCCTTATAACTATTACTATTATCCTTATTACTATTATTATTATCGCTATAACTGCTATTATTATCCTTAATAGTATTATTATTATCGCTATAACTGTTATTATTATGGTTATTCTATTGTTACTATCCCTATTACTCTTGTCTTTATCCTTATAACTATTATTATTATCGCTAATAACTGTTATTATTATTCTTATTACTATTATTATTATCCCTATTGGCCTTGTCTTTATCCTTATAACTATTATTATTATCCTTATTACTATTATTATTATCGCTATAACTGTTATTATTATCCTTAATACTATTATTATTATCGCTATAACTGTTATTATTGTGGTTATTCTATTGTTACTATCCCTATTACTCTTGTCTTTATCCTTAATACTATTATTATTACCGCTATAACTGTTCTTATTATTCTTATTACTATTACTATTATCCCTATTCCTCTTGTATTTATCCTTATAACTATTATTATTATCCTTATCATTATTATTATTATCGCTATAACTATTATTATTATCCTTATTATTATTATTATTATCGCTATAACTGTTATTATTATCCTTATTACTATTATTATTATCGCTATAACTATTATTATTATGCTTATTCTATTGTTACTATCTCTATTCCTCTTGTCTTTCTCCTTATAACTATTATCATTATCCTTATGACTATTATTATTATCGCAATAACTGTTATTATTATTCTTATTACTATTATTATTATCCCTACTACCCTTGTCTTTATCCTTATTACTATTATTATTATCGCTATAACTGTTATTATTATCCTTAATACTATTATTATTATCTCTATAACTGTTATTATTATTCTTGTTACTATTATTATTATCCCTATTCCTCTTGTCTTTCTCCTTATAACTATTATTATTATCCCTATTCCTCTTGTCTTTCTCCTTATAACTATTATTATTATCCATATAACTATTATTATTATCGCTACAACTGTTATTATTATTGTTATTACTATTATTATTATCGCTATTGCCCTTGTCTTTATCCTTATAACTATTATTATTATCCTTATTACTATTATTATTATCGCTATAACTGTTATTATTATCCTTAATACTATTATTATTATCGCTATAACTGCTATTATTATCCTTAATAGTATTATTATTATCGCTATAACTGTTATTATTATGGTTATTCTATTGTTACTATCCCTATTACTCTTGTCTTTATCCTTATAACTATTATTATTATCCTTATTATTATTATTATTATCGCTATAAACTATTATTATTATCCTTATTATTAGTATTATTATCGCTATAACTGTTATTATTATCCTTATTACTATTATTATTATCGCTATAACTGTTATTATTATGCTTATTCTATTGTTACTATCTCTATTACTCCTGTCTTTATCCTTATAACTATTATCATTATCCTTATGACTATTATTATTATCGCTATAACTGTTATTATTATTCTTGTTACTATTATTACAGTCCGTATTACTCTGGCCTTTATCCTTAGTACTATTATTATTATCGCTATAACTGTTATTAATATTCTTGTTACTATTATTATTATCCCTATTCCTCTTGTCTTTCTCCTTATAACTATTATTATTATCCTTATTACTATTATTATTATCCTCAATACTATTATTATTATCCCTATAACTGTTATTAATATTCTTGTTACTATTACTATTATCCGTATTCCTCTTGTCCTTATCCTTATAACTATTATTATTATGCTTATTATTATTACTATTATCGCTATAACAGTTATTATTACGCTTATTCTATTGTTACTAACTCTATTACTCTTGTCTTTATCCTTATAACTATTATCATTATCCTTATGACTATTATTATTATCGCTATAACTGTTATTATTATTCTTGTTACTATTATTACTGTCCGTATTACTCTTGCCTTTATCCTTAGTACTATTATTATTATCGCTATAACTGTTATTATTATTCTTGTTACTATTATTTTTATCCCTATTCCTCTTGTCTTTCTCCTTATAACCATTATTATTATCCTTATTATTATTATTATTATCGCTATAACTGTTACTATTATTCTTGTTGCTATTATTATTATCCCTATTCCTCTTGTCTTTCTCCTTATAACTATTATTATTATCCTTATTATTATTATTATTATCGCCATAACTGTTATTATTATTCTTGTTACTATTATTATTATCTCTATAACTGTTATTATTATTCTTATTACTATTGTTGCTATCCATATTACTATGGTCTTTATCCATATAACTATTATTATTAATCCTTATTACTATTATTATTATCGCTATAACTGTTATTATTATCCTTATTACTATTATTATTATCGCTATAACTGTTATTATTATGCTTCTTCTATCGTTACTATCTCTATTACTCCTGTCTTTATCCTTATAACTATTATCATTATCCTTATGACTATTATTATTATCGCTATAACTGTTATTATTATTCTTGTTACTATTATTATTATCCCTATTCCTCTTGTCTTTCTCCTTATAACTATTATTATTATCCTTATTATTATTATTATTATCGCTATAACTGTTACTATTATTCTTGTTGCTATTATTATTATCCCTATTCCTCTTGTCTTTCTCCTTATAATTATTATTATTATCCTTATTATTATTATTATCGCTATAACTGTTATTATTATTCTTATTACTATTGTTGCTATCCGTATTACTCTTGTCTTTATCCATATAACTATTATTATTAATCCTTATTACTATTATTATTATCGCTATAACTGTTATTATTATTCTTGTTACTATTATTACTGTCCGTATTACTCTTGCCTTTATCCTTAGTACTATTATTATTATCGCTATAACTGTTATTATTATTCTTGTTACTATTATTTTTATCCCTATTCCTCTTGTCTTTCTCCTTATAACCATTATTATTATCCTTATTATTATTATTATTATCGCTATAACTGTTACTATTATTCTTGTTGCTATTATTATTATCCCTATTCCTCTTGTCTTTCTCCTTATAACTATTATTATTATCCTTATTATTATTATTATTATCGCCATAACTGTTATTATTATTCTTGTTACTATTATTATTATCTCTATAACTGTTATTATTATTCTTATTACTATTGTTGCTATCCGTATTACTCTTGTCTTTATCCATATAACTATTATTATTAATCCTTATTACTATTATTATTATCGCTATAACTGTTATTATTATCCTTATTACTATTATTATTATCGCTATAACTGTTATTATTATGCTTATTCTATCGTTACTATCTCTATTACTCCTGTCTTTATCCTTATAACTATTATCATTATCCTTATGACTATTATTATTATCGCTATAACTGTTATTATTATTCTTGTTACTATTATTATTATCCCTATTCCTCTTGTCTTTCTCCTTATAACTATTATTATTGTCCTTATTATTATTATTATTATCGCTATAACTGTTACTATTATTCTTGTTGCTATTATTATTATCCCTATTCCTCTTGTCTTTCTCCTTATAATTATTATTATTATCCTTATTATTATTATTATCGCTATAACTGTTATTATTATTCTTATTACTATTGTTGCTATCCGTATTACTCTTGTCTTTATCCATATAACTATTATTATTAATCCTTATTACTATTATTATTATCGCTATAACTGTTATTATTCTTGTTATTACTATTATTATTATCGCTGTAACTGTTATTATTATGCTTATTCTATTGTTACTATCCGTATTACTCTTCCCTTTATCCTTATAACTATTATTATTGTCGCTATAACTGTTATTATTATCCTTAATACTATTATTATTATCGCTATAACTGTTATTATTATTCTTGTTACTATTATTATTATCCCTATTCCTCTTGTCTTTCTCCTTATAACTATTATTATTATCGCTATAACTGTTATTATTATCCTTAATACTATTATTATTATCGCTATAACTGTTATTATTATTCTTGTTACTATTATTATTATCCAGATTCCTCTTTTCTTTCTCCTTATAACTATTATAATTATCCTTATTATTATTATTATTATCGCTATAACTGTTATTATTATGCTTAATACTATTATTATTATCGCTGTAACTGTTATTATTATTCTTATTACTATTATTATTATCGCTATAGCTGTTATTATTATGCTTATTCTATTGTTGCTATCCGTATTACTCTTGCCTTTATCCTTATAACTATTATTATTATCGCTATAACTGTTATTATTATCCTTAATACTATTATTATTATCGCTATAACTGTTATTATTATTCTTGTTACTATTATTATTATCCCTATTCCTCTTGTCTCTCTCCTTATAACTATTATTATTATCGCTATAACTGTTATTATTATCCTTAATACTATTATTATTATCGCTATAACTGTTATTATTATTCTTGTTACTATTATTATTATCCCTATTCCTCTTGTCTTTCTCCTTATAACTATAATAATTATCCTTATTATTATTATTATTATCGCTATAACTGTTATTATTATGCTTAATACTATTATTATTATCGCTGTAACTGTTATTATTATTCTTATTACTATTATTATTATCGCTATAACTGTTATTATTATGCTTATTCTATTGTTACTATCCGTATTACTCTTCCCTTTATCCCCATAACTATAATTATTATCGCTATAAACTGTTATTATTATCCTTAATACTATTATTATTATCGCTATAACTGTTATTATTATTCTTGTTACTATTATTATTATCCAGATTCCTCTTTTCTTTCTCCTTATAACTATAATAATTATCCTTATTATTATTATTATTATCGCTATAACTGTTATTATTATGCTTAATACTATTATTATTATCGCTGTAACTGTTATTATTATTCTTATTACTATTATTATTATCGCTATAACTGTTATTATTATGCTTATTGTATTGTTACTATCCGTATTACTCTTGCCTTTATCCTTATAACTGTTATTATTATCCTTAATACTATTATTATTATCGCTATAACTGTTATTATTATTCTTGTTACTATTATTATTATCGCTATAACTGTTATTATTATTCTTATTACTATTGTTGCTATCCGTATTACTCTTGTCTTTATCCATATAACTATTATTATTAATCCTTATTACTATTATTATTATCGCTATAACTGTTATTATTCTTGTTATTACTATTATTATTATCGCTATAACTGTTATTATTTTGCTTATTCTATTGTTACTATCCGTATTACTCTTCCCTTTATCCTCATAACTATTATTATTATCGCTATAACTGTTATTATTATCCTTAATACTATTATTATTATCGCTATAACTGTTATTATTATTCTTGTTACTATTATTATTATCCCTATTCCTCTTGTCTTTCTCCTTATAACTATTATTATTATCCTTATTATTATTATTATTATCGCTATAACTGTTACTATTATTCTTGTTACTATTATTATTATCCCTATTCCTCTTGTCTTTCTCCTTATGACTATTATTATTATCCTTATTATTATTATTATTATCGCTATAACTGTTATTATTATTCTTGTTACTATTATTATTATCGCTATAACTGTTATTATTATTCTTATTACTATTGTTGCTATCCGTATTACTCTTGTCTTTATCCATATAACTATTATTATTAATCCTTATTACTATTATTATTATCGCTATAACTGTTATTATTCTTGTTATAACTATTATTATTATCGCTATAACTGTTATTATTATTCTTATTACTATTGTTGCTATCCGTATTACTCTTGTCTTTATCCATATAACTATTATTATTAATCCTTATTACTATTATTATTATCGCTATAACTGTTATTATTCTTGTTATAACTATTATTATTATCGCTATAACTGTTATTATTATGCTTATTCTATTGTTACTATCCGTATTACTCGTCCCTTTATCCTTATAACTATTATTATTATCGCTATAACTGTTATTATTATTCTTGTTACTATTATTATTATCCCTATTCCTCTTGTCTTTCTCCTTATAACTATTATTATTATCGCTATAACTGTTTTTATTATCCTTAATACTATTATTATTATCGCTATAACTGATATTATTATTCTTGTTACTATTATTATTATCCAGATTCCTCTTTTCTTTCTCCTTATAACTATTATAATTATCCTTATTATTATTACTATTATCGCTATAACTGTTATTATTATGCTTAATACTATTATTATTATCGCTGTAACTGTTATTATTATTCTTATTACTATTATTATTATCGCTATAACTGTTATTATTATGCTTATTCTATTGTTACTATCCGTATTACTCTTGCCTTTATCCTTATAACTATTATTATTATCGCTATAACTGTTATTATTATTCTTGTTACTATTATTATTATCCCTATTCCTCTTGTCTCCCTCCTTGTAACTATTATTATTATCGCTATAACTGTTATTATTATCCTTAATACTATTATTATTATCGCTATAACTGTTATTATTATTCTTGTTACTATTATTATTATCCCTATTCCTCTTGTCTCTCTCCTTATAACTATTATTATTATCGCTATAACTGTTATTATTATCCTTAATACTATTATTATTATCGCTATAACTGTTATTATTATCCTTAATACTATTATTATTATCGCTATAACTGTTATTATTATTCTTATTACTATTACTATTATCCGTATTCCTCTTGTCTTTATCCTTATAACTATTATTATTATCCTTATTATTATTATTATTATCTCTATAACTGTTACTATTATTCTTGTTGCTATTATTATTATCCCTATTCCTCTTGTCTTTCTCCTTATAATTATTATTATTATCCTTATTATTATTATTATTATCGCTATAACTGTTATTATTATTCTTATTACTATTGTTGCTATCCGTATTACTCTTGTCTTTATCCATATAACTATTATTATTAATCCTTATTACTATTATTATTATCGCTATAACTGTTATTATTCTTGTTATAACTATTATTATTATCGCTATAACTGTTATTATTATGCTTATTCTATTGTTACTATCCGTATTACTCTTCCCTTTATCCTTATAACTATTATTATTATCGCTATAACTGTTATTATTATCCTTAATACTATTATTATTATCGCTATAACTGTTATTATTATTCTTGTTACTATTATTATTATCCCTATTCCTCTTGTCTTTATCCTTATAACTATTATTATTATCGCTATAACTGTTATTATTATCCTTAATACTATTATTATTATCGCTATAACTGTTATTATTATTCTTGTTACTATTATTATTATCCAGATTCCTCTTTTCTTTCTCCTTATAACTATTATAATTATCCTTATTATTATTATTATTATCGCTATAACTGTTATTATTATGCTTAATACTATTATTATTATCGCTGTAACTGTTATTATTATTCTTATTACTATTATTATTATCGCTATAACTGTTATTATTATGCTTATTCTATTGTTACTATCCGTATTACTCTTGCCTTTATCCTTATAACTATTATTATTATCGCTATAACTGCTGTTACTATCCTTAATACTATTATTATTATCGCTATAACTGTTATTATTATTCTTGTTACTATTATTATTATCGCTATAACTGTTATTATTATTCTTATTACTATTGTTGCTATCCGTATTACTCTTGTCTTTATCCATATAACTATTATTATTAATCCTTATTACTATTATTATTATCGCTATAACTGTTATTATTCTTGTTATTACTATTATTATTATCGCTATAACTGTTATTATTATGCTTATTCTATTGTTTCTATCCGTATTACTCTTGCCTTTATCCTTATAACTATTATTATTATCGCTATAACTGCTGTTACTATCCTTAATACTATTATTATTATCGCTATAACTGTTATTATTATTCTTGTTACTATTATTATTATCGCTATAACTGTTATTATTATTCTTATTACTATTGTTGCTATCCGTATTACTCTTGTCTTTATCCATATAACTATTATTATTAATCCTTATTACTATTATTATTATCGCTATAACTGTTATTATTATTCTTGTTACTATTATTATTATCCCTATTCCTCTTGTCTTTCTCCTTATAACTATTATTATTATCGTTATAACTGTTATTATTATCCTTAATACTATTATTATTATCGCTATAACTGTTATTATTATTCTTGTTACTATTATTATTATCCAGATTCCTCTTTTCTTTCTCCTTATAACTGTAATAATTATCCTTATTATTATTATTATTATCGCTATAACTGTTATTATTATGCTTAATACTATTATTATTATCGCTATAACTGTTATTATTATCCTTAATACTATTATTATTATCGCTATAACTGTTATTATTATTCTTGTTACTATTATTATTATCCAGATTCCTCTTTTCTTTCTCCTTATAACTGTTATAATTATCCTTATTATTATTATTATTATCGCTATAACTGTTATTATTATGCTTAATACTATTATTATTATCGCTGTAACTGTTATTATTATTCTTATTACTATTATTATTATCGCTATAACTGTTATTATTATGCTTATTCTATTGTTACTATCCGTATTACTCTTGCCTTTATCCTTATAACTATTATTATTATCGCTATAACTGTTATTACTATCCTTAATACTATTATTATTATCGCTATAACTGTTATTATTATTCTTGTTACAATTATTATTATCGCTATAACTGTTATTATTATTCTTATTACTATTGTCGCTAACTCTATTACTCTTGTCTTTATCCATATAACTATTATTATTAATCCTTATTACTATTATTATTATCGCTATAACTGTTATTATTCTTGTTATTACTATTATTATTATCGCTATAACTGTTATTATTATGCTTATTCTATTGTTACTATCCGTATTACTTTTCCCTTTATCCTTATAACTATTATTATTATCGCTATAACTGTTATTATTATCCTTAATACTATTATTATTATCGCTATAACTGTTATTATTATTCTTGTTACTATTATTATTATCCCTATTCCTCTTGTCTTTCTCCTTATAACTATTATTATTATCGCTATAACTGTTTTTATTATCCTTAATACTATTATTATTATCGCTATAACTGTTATTATTATTCTTGTTACTATTATTATTATCCAGATTCCTCTTTTCTTTCTCCTTATAACTATTATAATTATCCTTATTATTATTATTATTATCGCTATAACTGTTATTATTATGCTTAATACTATTATTATCATCGCTGTAACTGTTATTATTATTCTTATTACTATTATTATTATCGCTATAACTGTTATTATTATGCTTATTCTATTGTTACTATCCGTATTACTCTTGCCTTTATCCTTATAACTATTATTATTATCGCTATAACTGCTGTTACTATCCTTAATACTATTATTATTATCGCTATAACTGTTATTATTATTCTTGTTACTATTATTATTATCGCTTTAACTGTTATTATTGTTCTTATTACTATTGTTGCTATCCGTATTACTCTTGTCTTTATCCATATAACTATTATTATTAATCCTTATTACTATTATTATTATCGCTATAACTGTTATTATTCTTGTTATTACTATTATTATTATCGCTATAACTGTTATTATTATGCTTATTCTATTGTTACTATCCGTATTACTTTTCCCTTTATCCTTATAACTATTATTATTATCGCTATAACTGTTATTATTATCCTTAATACTATTATTATTATCGCTATAAATGTTATTATTATTCTTGTTACTATTATTATTATCCCTATTCCTCTTGTCTTTCTCCTTATAACTATTATTATTATCGCTATAACTGTTTTTATTATCCTTAATACTATTATTATTATCGCTATAACTGTTATTATTATTCTTGTTACTATTATTATTATCCAGATTCCTCTTTTCTTTCTCCTTATAACTATTATAATTATCCTTATTATTATTATTATTATCGCTACAACTGTTATTATTATGCTTAATACTATTATTATCATCGCTGTAACTGTTATTATTATTCTTATTACTATTATTATTATCGCTATAACTGTTATTATTATGCTTATTCTATTGTTACTATCCGTATTACTCTTGCCTTTATCCTTATAACTATTATTATTATCGCTATAACTGTTATTATTATCCTTAATACTATTATTATTATCGCTATAACTGTTATTATTATTCTTGTTACTATTATTATTATCGCTATAACTGTTATTATTATTCTTATTACTATTGTTGCTATCCGCATTACTCTTGTCTTTATCCATATAACTGTTATTATTATTGTTATTACTATTATTATTATCCTTATTACTATTATTATTATCCTTAATACTATTATTATTATCGCTATACCTGTTATTATTATTCTTATTACTATTACTATTATCCGTATTCCTCTTGTCTTTATCCTTATAACTATTATTATTATCCTTATTATTATTATTATTATCGCTATAACTGTTATTATTATCCTTATTACTATTATTATTATCGCTATAACTGTTATTATTCTTGTTATTACTATTATTATTATCGCTATAACTGTTATTATTATGCTTATTCTATTGTTACTATCCGTATTACTCTTCCCTTTATCCTTATAACTATTATTATTATCGCTATAACTGTTATTATTATCCTTAATACTATTATTATTATCGCTATAACTGTTATTATTATTCTTGTTACTATTATTATTATCCCTATTCCTCTTGTCTCCCTCCTTATAACTATTATTATTATCGCTATAACTGTTATTATTATCCTTAATACTATTATTATTATCGCTATAACTGTTATTATTATTCTTGTTACTATTATTATTATCCCTATTCCTCTTGTCTTTCTCCTTATAACTATTATTATTATCGCTATAACTGTTATTATTATCCTTAATACTATTATTATTATCGCTATAACTGTTATTATTATTCTTGTTACTATTATTATTATCCCTATTCCTCTTGTCTCTCTCCTTATAACTATTATTATTATCGCTATAACTGTTATTATTATCCTTAATACTATTATTATTATCGCTATAACTGTTATTATTATTCTTGTTACGATTATTATTATCCCTATTCCTCTTGTCTGTCTCCTTATAACTATTATAATTATCCTTATTATTATTACTATTATCGCTATAACTGTTATTATTATGCTTACAACTATTATTATTATCGCTATAACTGTTATTACTATCCTTAATACTATTATTATTATCGCTATAACTGTTATTATTATTCTTGTTACTATTACTATTATCGCTATAACTGTTAATATTATTCTTATTACTATTGTTGCTATCCGCATTACTCTTGTCTTTATCCATATAACTATTATTATTAATCCTTATTACTATTATTATTATCGCTATAACTGTTATTATTATTGTTATTACTATTATTATTATCCTTATTACTATTATTATTATCCTTAATACTATTATTATTATCGCTATAACTGTTATTATTATTCTTATTACTATTACTATTATCCGTATTCCTCTTGTCTTTATCCTTATAACTATTATTATTATCCTTATTATTATTATTATTATCTCTATAACTGTTATTATTATCCTTATTACTATTATTATTATCGCTATAACTGTTATTATTATGCTTATTCTATTGTTACTATCTCTATTACTCTTGTCTTTATCCTTATAACTATTATCATTATCCTTATTATTATTATTATTATCGCTATAACTGTTACTATTATTCTTGTTGCTATTATTATTATCCCTATTCCTCTTGTCTTTCTCCTTATAATTATTATTATTATCCTTATTATTATTATTATTATCGCTATAACTGTTATTATTATTCTTATTACTATTGTTGCTATCCGTATTACTCTTGTCTTTATCCATATAACTATTATTATTAATCCTTATTACTATTATTATTATCGCTATAACTGTTATTATTCTTGTTATAACTATTATTATTATCGCTATAACTGTTATTATTATGTTTATTCTATTGTTACTATCCGTATTACTCTTCCCTTTATCCTTATAACTATTATTATTATCGCTATAACTGTTATTATTATCCTTAATACTATTATTATTATCGCTATAACTGTTATTATTATTCTTGTTACTATTATTATTATCCCTATTCCTCTTGTCTTTCTCCTTATAACTATTATTATTATCGCTATAACTGTTATTATTATCCTTAATACTATTATTATTATCGCTATAACTGTTATTATTATTCTTGTTACTATTATTATTATCCAGATTCCTCTTTTCTTTCTCCTTATAACTATTTTAATTATCCTTATTATTATTATTATTATCGCTATAACTGTTATTATTATGCTTAATACTATTATTATTATCGCTGTAACTGTTATTATTATTCTTGTTACTATTATTATTATCCAGATTCCTCTTTTCTTTCTCCTTATAACTATTATAATTATCCTTATTATTATTATTATTATTATCGCTATAACTGTTATTATTATGCTTAATACTATTATTATTATCGCTGTAACTGTTATTATTATTCTTATTACTATTATTATTATCGCTATAACTGTTATTATTATGCTTATTCTATTGTTACTATCCGTATTACTCTTGCCTTTACCCTTATAACTATTATTATTATCGCTATAACTGTTATTACTATCCTTAATACTATTATTATTATCGCTATAACTGTTATTATTATTCTTGTTACTATTATTATTATCGCTATAACTGTTATTATTATTTTTATTACTATTGTTGCTATCCGCATTACTCTTGTCTTTATCCATATAACTATTATTATTAATCCTTATTACTATTATTATTATCGCTATAACTGTTATTATTCTTGTTATAACTATTATTATTATCGCTATAACTGTTATTATTATGCTTATTCTATTGTTACTATCCGTATTACTCTTCCCTTTATCCTTATAACTATTATTATTATCGCTATAACTGTTATTATTATCCTTAATACTATTATTATTATCGCTATAACTGTTATTATTATTCTTGTTACTATTATTATTATCCCTATTCCTCTTGTCTTTCTCCTTATAACTATTATTATTATCGCTATAACTGTTTTTATTATCCTTAATACTATTATTATTATCGCTATAACTGTTATTATTATTCTTGTTACTATTATTATTATTCAGATTCCTCTTTTCTTTCTCCTTATAACCATTACAATTATCCTTATTATTATTATTATTATCGCTATAACTGTTATTATTATGCTTAATACTATTATTATTATCGCTGTAACTGTTATTATTATTCTTATTACTATTATTATTATCGCTATAACTGTTATTATTATGCTTATTCTATTGTTACTATCCGTATTACTCTTGCCTTTATCCTTATAACTATTATTATTATCGCTATAACTGTTATTATTATCCTTAATACTATTATTATTATCGCTATAACTGTTATTATTATTCTTGTTACTATTATTATTATCGCTATAACTGTTATTATTATTCTTATTACTATTGTTGCTATCCGCATTACTCTTGTCTTTATCCATATAACTGTTATTATTATTCTTATTACTATTATTATTATCGCTATAACTGTTATTATTATGCTTATTCTATTATTATTATCGCTATAACTGTTATTATTATCCTTAATACTATTATTATTATCGCTATAACTGTTATTATTATTCTTGTTACTATTATTATTATCGCTATAACTGTTATTATTATTCTTATTACTATTGTTGCTATCCGCATTACTCTTGTCTTTATCCATATAACTGTTATTATTATTGTTATTACTATTATTATTATCCTTATTACTATTATTATTATCCTTAATACTATTATTATTATCGCTATACCTGTTATTATTATTCTTATTACTATTACTATTATCCGTATTCCTCTTGTCTTTATCCTTATAACTATTATTATTATCCTTATTATTATTATTATTATCGCTATAACTGTTATTATTATCCTTATTACTATTATTATTATCGCTATAACTGTTATTATTCTTGTTATTACTATTATTATTATCGCTATAACTGTTATTATTATGCTTATTCTATTGTTACTATCCGTATTAATCTTCCCTTTATCCTTATAACTATTATTATTATCGCTATAACTGTTATTATTATCCTTAATACTATTATTATTATCGCTATAACTGTTATTATTATTCTTGTTACTATTATTATTATCCCTATTCCTCTTGTCTCCCACCTGATAACTATTATTATTATCGCTATAACTGTTATTATTATCCTTAATACTATTATTATTATCGCTATACCTGTTATTATTATTCTTATTACTATTACTATTATCCGTATTCCTCTTGTCTTTATCCTTATAACTATTATTATTATCCTTATTAATATTATTATTATCGCTATAACTGTTATTATTATCCTTATTACTATTATTATTATCGCTATAACTGTTATTATTCTTGTTATTACTATTATTATTATCGCTATAACTGTTATTATTATGCTTATTCTATTGTTACTATCCGTATTACTCTTCCCTTTATCCTTATAACTATTATTATTATCGCTATAACTGTTATTATTATCCTTAATACTATTATTATTATCGCTATAACTGTTATTATTATTCTTGTTACTATTATTATTATCCCTATTCCTCTTGTCTCCCTCCTTATAACTATTATTATTATCGCTATAACTGTTATTATTATCCTTATAACTATTATTATTATCGCTATAACTGTTATTATTATCCTTAATACTATTATTATTATCGCTATAACTGTTATTATTATTCTTGTTACTATTATTATTATCGCTATAACTGTTATTATTATTCTTATTACTATTGTTGCTATCCGCATTACTCTTGTCTTTATCCATATAACTGTTATTATTATTCTTATTACTATTATTATTATCCTTATTACTATTATTATTATCCTTAATACTATTATTATTATCGCTATACCTGTTATTATTATTCTTATTACTATTACTATTATCCGTATTCCTCTTGTCTTTATCCTTATAACTATTATTATTATCCTTATTATTATTATTATTATCGCTATAACTGTTATTATTATCCTTATTACTATTATTATTATCGCTATAACTGTTATTATTCTTGTTATTACTATTATTATTATCGCTATAACTGTTATTATTATGCTTATTCTATTGTTACTATCCGTATTAATCTTCCCTTTATCCTTATAACTATTATTATTATCGCTATAACTGTTATTATTATCCTTAATACTATTATTATTATCGCTATAACTGTTATTATTATTCTTGTTACTATTATTATTATCCCTATTCCTCTTGTCTCCCACCTGATAACTATTATTATTATCGCTATAACTGTTATTATTATCCTTAATACTATTATTATTATCGCTATAACTGTTATTATTATTCTTGTTACTATTATTATTATCGCTATAACTGTTATTATTATTCTTATTACTATTGTTGCTATCCGCATTACTCTTGTCTTTATCCATATAACTGTTATTATTATTGTTATTACTATTATTATTATCCTTATTACTATTATTATTATCCTTAATACTATTATTATTATCGCTATACCTGTTATTATTATTCTTATTACTATTACTATTATCCGTATTCCTCTTGTCTTTATCCTTATAACTATTATTATTATCCTTATTATTATTATTATTATCGCTATAACTGTTATTATTATCCTTATTACTATTATTATTATCGCTATAAACTGTTATTATTCTTGTTATTACTATTATTATTATCGCTATAACTGTTATTATTATGCTTATTCTATTGTTACTATCCGTATTAATCTTCCCTTTATCCTTATAACTATTATTATTATCGCTATAACTGTTATTATTATCCTTAATACTATTATTATTATCGCTATAACTGTTATTATTATTCTTGTTACTATTATTATTATCCCTATTCCTCTTGTCTCCCACCTGATAACTATTATTATTATCGCTATAACTGTTATTATTATCCTTAATACTATTATTATTATCGCTATAACTGTTATTATTATTCTTGTTACTATTATTATTATCCCTATTCCTCTTGTCTTTCTCCTTATAACTATTATTATTATCCTTATTATTATTATTATTATCGCTATAACTGTTACTATTATTCTTGTTACTATTATTATTATCCCTATTCCTCTTGTCTTTCTCCTTATGACTATTATTATTATCCTTATTATTATTATTATTATCGCTATAACTGTTATTATTATTCTTGTTACTATTATTATTATCGCTATAACTGTTATTATTATTCTTATTACTATTGTTGCTATCCGCATTACTCTTGTCTTTATCCATATAACTATTATTATTAATCCTTATTACTATTATTATTATCGCTATAACTGTTATTATTATGCTTATTCTATTGTTACTATCCGTATTACTCTTCCCTTTATCCTTATAACTATTATTATTATCGCTATAACTGTTATTATTATCCTTAATACTATTATTATTATCGCTATACCTGTTATTATTATTCTTATTACTATTACTATTATCCGTATTCCTCTTGTCTTTATCCTTATAACTATTATTATTATCCTTATTATTATTATTATTATCGCTATAACTGTTATTATTATTCTTATTACTATTGTTGCTATCCGTATTACTCTTGTCTTTATCCATATAACTATTATTATTAATCCTTATTACTATTATTATTATCGCTATAACTGTTATTATTCTTGTTATTACTATTATTATTATCGCTATAACTGTTATTATTATGCTTATTCTATTGTTACTATCCGTATTACTCTTCCCTTTATCCTTATAACTATTATTATTATCGCTATAACTGTTATTATTATCCTTAATACTATTATTATTATCGCTATAACTGTTATTATTATTCTTATCACTATTATTATTATCCCTATTCCTCTTGTCTTTCTCCTTATACCTATTATTATTATCGCTATAACTATTATTATTAATCCTTATTACTATTATTATTATCGCTATAACTGTTATTATTATTGTTATTACTATTATTATTATCCTTATTACTATTATTATTATCCTTAATACTATTATTATTATCGCTATAACTGTTATTATTATTCTTATTACTATTACTATTATCCGTATTCCTCTTGTCTTTATCCTTATAACTATTATTATTATCCTTATTATTATTATTATTATCGCTATAACTGTTATTATTATCCTTATTACTATTATTATTATCGCTATAACTGTTATTATTATGCTTATTCTATTGTTACTATCTCTATTACTCTTGTCTTTATCCTTATAACTATTATCATTATCCTTATTATTATTATTATTATCGCTATAACTGTTACTATTATTCTTGTTGCTATTATTATTATCCCTATTCCTCTTGTCTTTCTCCTTATAATTATTATTATTATCCTTATTATTATTATTATTATCGCTATAACTGTTATTACTATCCTTAATACTATTATTATTATCGCTATAACTGTTATTATTGTTCTTGTTACTATTATTATTATCGCTATAACTGTTACTATTATTCTTATTACTATTGTTGCTATCCGTATTACTCTTGTCTTTATCCATATAACTATTATTATTAAGCGGTATTACTATTATTATTATCGCTATAACTGTTATTATTCTTGTTATTACTATTATTATTATCGCTATAACTGTTATTATTATGCTTATTCTATTGTTACTATCCGTATTACTCTTCCCTTTATCCTTATAACTATTATTATTATCGCTATAACTGTTATTATTATCCTTAATACTATTATTATTATCGCTATAACTGTTATTATTATTCTTGTTACTATTATTATTATCCAGATTCCTCTTTTCTTTCTCCTTATAACTATTATAATTATCCTTATTATTATTATTATTATCGCTATACCTGTTATTATTATGCTTAATACTATTATTATTATCGCTGTAACTGTTATTATTATTCTTATTACTATTATTATTATCGCTATAACTGTTATTATTATGCTTATTCTATTGTTACTATCCGTATTACTCTTGCCTTTATCCTTATAACTATTATTATTATCGCTATAACTGTTATTATTATCCTTAATACTATTATTATTATCGCTATAACTGTTATTATTATTCTTGTTACTATTATTATTATCACTATTCCTCTTGTCTTTCTCCTTATAACTATTATTATTATCCTTATTATTATTATTATTATCGCTATAACTGTTACTATTATTCTTGTTACTATTATTATTATCCCTATTCCTCTTGTCTTTCTCCTTATGACTATTATTATTATCCTTATTATTATTATTATTATCGCTATAACTGTTATTATTATTCTTGATACTATTATTATTATCGCTATAACTGTTATTATTATTCTTATTACTATTGTTGCTATCCGCATTACTCTTGTCTTTATCCATATAACTATTATTATTAATCCTTATTACTATTATTATTATCGCTATAACTGTTATTATTCTTGTTATTACTATTATTATTATCGCTATAACTGTTATTATTATGCTTATTCTATTGTTACTATCCGTATTACTCTTCCCTTTATCCTTATAACTATTATTATTATCGCTATAACTGTTATTATTATCCTTAATACTATTATTATTATCGCTATAACTGTTATTATTATTCTTGTTACTATTATTATTATCCCTATTCCTCTTGTCTTTCTCCTTATAACTATTATTATTATCGCTATAACTGTTTTTATTATCCTTAATACTATTATTATTATCGCTATAACTGTTATTATTATTCTTGTTACTATTATTATTATCCAGATTCCTCTTTTCTTTCTCCTTATAACTATTATAATTATTCTTATTATTATTACTATTATCGCTTTAACTGTTATTATTATGCTTAATACTATTATTATTATCGCTGTAACTGTTATTATTATTCTTATTACTATTATTATTATCGCTATAACTGTTATTATTATGCTTATTCTATTATTACTATCCGTATTACTCTTGCCTTTATCCTTATAACTATTATTATTATCGCTATAACTGTTATTATTATCCTTAATACTATTATTATTATCGCTATAACTGTTATTATTATTCTTGTTACTATTATTATTATCCCTATTCCTCTTGTCTCCCTCCTTATAACTATTATTATTATCGCTATAACTGTTATTATTATCCTTAATACTATTATTATTATCGCTATAACTGTTATTATTATTCTTGTTACTATTATTATTATCCCTATTCCTCTTGTCTCTCTCCTTATAACTATTATTATTATCGCTATAACTGTTATTATTATTCTTGTTACGATTATTATTATCCCTATTCCTCTTGTCTTTCTCCTTATAACTATTATAATTATCCTTATTATTATTACTATTATCGCTATAACTGTTATTATTATGCTTACAACTATTATTATTATCGCTATAACTGTTATTACTATCCTTAATACTATTATTATTATCGCTATAACTGTTATTATTATTCTTGTTACTATTACTATTATCGCTATAACTGTTAATATTATTCTTATTACTATTGTTGCTATCCGCATTACTCTTGTCTTTATCCATATAACTATTATTATTAATCCTTATTACTATTATTATTATCGCTATAACTGTTATTATTATTGTTATTACTATTATTATTATCCTTATTACTATTATTATTATCCTTAATACTATTATTATTATCGCTATAACTGTTATGATTATTCTTATTACTATTACTATTATCCGTATTCCTCTTGTCTTTATCCTTATAACTATTATTATTATCCTTATTATTATTATTATTATCTCAATAACTGTTATTATTATCCTTATTACTATTATTATTATCGCTATAACTGTTATTATTATGCTTATTCTATTGTTACTATCTCTATTACTCTTGTCTTTATCCTTATAACTATTATCATTATCCTTATTATTATTATTATTATCGCTATAACTGTTATTATTCTTGTTATAACTATTATTATTATCGCTATAACTGTTATTATTATGCTTATTCTATTGTTACTATCCGTATTACTCTTCCCTTTATCCTTATAACTATTATTATTATCGCTATAACTGTTATTATTATCCTTAATACTATTATTATTATCGCTATAACTGTTACTATTATTCTTGTTGCTATTATTATTATCCCTATTCCTCTTGTCTTTCTCCTTATAATTATTATTATTATTATCGCTATAACTGTTATTATTATTCTTATTACTATTGTTGCTATCCGTATTACTCTTGTCTTTATCCATATAACTATTATTATTAATCCTTATTACTATTATTATTATCGCTATAACTGTTATTATTCTTGTTATAACTATTATTATTATCGCTATAACTGTTATTATTATGCTTATTCTATTGTTACTATCCGTATTACTCTTCCCTTTATCCTTATAACTATTATTATTATCGCTATAACTGTTATTATTATCCTTAATACTATTATTATTATCGCTATAACTGTTATTATTATTCTTGTTACTATTATTATTATCCCTATTCCTCTTGTCTTTCTCGTTATAACTATTATTATTATCCTTATTATTATTATTATTATCGCTATAACTGTTATTATTATTCTTATTACTATTGTTGCTATCCGTATTACTCTTGTCTTTATCCATATAACTATTATTATTAATCCTTATTACTATTATTATTATCGCTATAACTGTTATTATTCTTGTTATTACTATTATTATTATCGCTATAACTGTTATTATTATGCTTATTCTATTGTTACTATCCGTATTACTCTTCCCTTTATCCTTATAACTATTATTATTATCGCTATAACTGTTATTATTATCCTTAATACTATTATTATTATAGCTATAACTGTTATTATTATTCTTATCACTATTATTATTATCCCTATTCCTCTTGTCTTTCTCCTTATAACTATTATTATTATCGCTATAACTATTATTATTAATCCTTATTACTATTATTATTATCGCTATAACTGTTATTATTATTGTTATTACTATTATTATTATCCTTATTACTATTATTATTATCCTTAATACTATTATTATTATCGCTATAACTGTTATTATTATTCTTATTACTATTACTATTATCCGTATTCCTCTTGTCTTTATCCTTATAACTATTATTATTATCCTTATTATTATTATTATTATCGCTATAACTGTTATTATTATCCTTATTACTATTATTATTATCGCTATAACTGTTATTATTATGCTTATTCTATTGTTACTATCTCTATTACTCTTGTCTTTATCCTTATAACTATTATCATTATCCTTATTATTATTATTATTATCGCCATAACTGTTACTATTATTCTTGTTGCTATTATTATTATCCCTATTCCTCTTGTCTTTCTCCTTATAATTATTATTATTATCCTTATTATTATTATTATTATCGCTATAACTGTTATTACTATCCTTAATACTATTATTATTATCGCTATAACTGTTATTATTGTTCTTGTTACTATTATTATTATCGCTATAACTGTTATTATTATTCTTATTACTATTGTTGCTATCCGTATTACTCTTGTCTTTATCCATATAA
>CAMAOC010000399.1:0-47000 GCA_945859555.1 Megachile ligniseca
TTAATAATAATAGTTGTAGCGATAATAATAATAGTAATAAGAATAGTAATAACAGTTATAGCGATAATAATAATAGTAATAAGAATAATAATAACTGTTATAGCGATATAAATAATAGTAATAAGGATAATAATAATAGTTAAAAGGATAAAGACAAGAGTAATACGGATATAACAATAGAATATGGATAATAATAACAGTTATAAGGATGAAGACATGAGGAATAGGGATAATAATAATAGTAATAAGAATAATAATAACAGTTATAGCGATAATAATAAGGATGATAATAATAGTTATAAGGATGAAGACATGAGGAATAGGGATAATAATAATAGTAATAAGAATAATAATAACAGTTATAGCGATAATAATAATAGTTACAAGAATAATAATAACTGTTACAGCGATATAAATAATAGTAGTAAGGATAATAATAACAGCTATAGCGATAATAATAATAGTAATAAGGTTAATAATAACAGTTATAGCGATAATAATAATAGTAATAAGATTAACGCAAGAGTAATACGGATGGTAACAATAGAATAAGGATAATAATAACAGTTATAGCGATAATAATAATAGTAATAAGGATAAACTCAAGAGTAATACGGATAGTAACAATAGAATAAGGATAATAATAACAGTTACAGCGACAAGAATAATAGTAATAAGGATAAAAATAATAATAGTTATAGCGATAATAATAATAGTAATAAGGATAATAATAATAGTTATAAGGATAAAGACAAGAGTAATACGGATATAACAATAGAATATGGATAATAATAACAGTTATAGCGATAATAATAATAGTAATAACGATTAATAATAATAGTTGTAGCGATAATAATAATAGTAATAAGGATAAAGGCAAGAGTAATACGGATGGTAACAATAGAATAAGGATAATAATAACAGTTATAGCGATAATAATAATAATAATAGTTATAAGGATGAAGACATAAGGAATAGGGATAATAATAATAGTAATAAGAATAATAATAACAGTTATAGCGATAATAATAATAATAATAAGGATGATAATAATAGTTATAAGGATGAAGACATGAGGAATAGGGATAATAATAATAGTAATAAGAATAATAATAACAGTTATAGCGATAATAATAATAGTAATAAGGATAGTAATAATAGTTATAAGGATAAAGACTAGAGTAATAGGGATAGTAATAAGAGAAGAAGTATATTAATAACAGTCATAGCGATAATAATAAGAGTAATAAGGATAAACATAATAGTCATAGTGCTAATAATACTTGTAATAAGGATAATAATAACAGTTAAAGCAATAATAATAACAGTAATAAGGATAATAATAATAGTAATAAGGGAAATAATAATAGTTATAAGGATAAAGACAAGAGTAATAGGGATAGCAATAATAGAATAAGGATAATAATAATAGTTATAGTGCGAATAATAATAGTAATAAGGATAAACATAATAGTTATAGTGTTACTAATACTAGTAATAAGGATAATAATAACAGTTATAGCGATAATAACAATAGTAATAAGGATAATAATAATAGTTATAGTGCTAATAGTAATAGAAATAAGAATAATAATAACAGTTATAGCAATAATAATAATAGTAATATGGATAATAATAACAGTCATAGCGATAATAATAACAGCATAGCGATAATAATAATAGTAATAGGGATAGTAATAATAGAAGATGTATAATAATAACAGTCATAGCGATAATAATAATAGTAATGAGGATAATAATAATAGTTATAGCGATAATAATAATAGTAATAAGGATAATAATAATAGAAGAAGTATAATAATAACAGTCATAGCGATAATAATAATAGTAATAAGGGTAATAATAATAGTTATAGTGCTACTAATAATAGAAATAAGGATAATAATAATAGTTATAAGGATAACCACAAGAGTAATAGGGATAGTAATAATAGTAATAAGGATAATAATAATAGATACAGCAATAATAATAATAGTAATAAGGGTAATAATAATAGTTATAGTGCTACGAATAATAGAAATAAGGATAATAATAGTAGTTATAAGGATAACCACAAGAGTAATAGGGATATTAATAATAGAATGAGGATAATAATAACAGTTACAGTGCTAATAATAATGGTAATAACGATAATGATAACAGTTATAGTGCTACTAATAATAGTAATAACGATAATAATAACAGTTAATGCGATAATAATAATAGTAATTAGGATAATAATAATAGTTATAGCGATAATAATAATAGTAATAAGGATAATAATAATAGATATAAGGACAAACAAAAGAGTAATAGCGATAGTAATAAAAGAATAAGGATAATAATAGCAGTCATAGCGACAATAATAATAGTAATAAGGATAATAATAATAGTTATAGCGATTATAACAGTAGTAATAAGGTAAATAATAGTTATAGTGCTAGTAATAATGTGTAATAAGGATAATAATAATAGTTATAAGGATAAAGACAAGAGGAATAAGGATAGTAACAATAGACTAAGGATAATAATAACAGTTATAGCGATAATAATAATAATAATAAGGATAATAATAATAGTTATAAGGATGGAGACATGAGGAATAGGGATAATAATAATAGTAATAAGAATAATAATAACAGATATAGCGATAATAATAATAGTAATAAGGATAGTAATAATAGTTATCAGGATAAAGACAAGAGTAATGCGGATAGTAACAATAGAATAAGGATAATAATAACAGTTACAGCGACAAGAATAAAAGTAATAAGGATAATAATAACAGTTATAGCGATAATAACAATAGTAATAAGGATAATAATAATAGTAATAAGAATAATAATAACAGTTATAGCGATAATAATAATAGTTACAAGAATAATAATAACTGTTATAGCGATATAAATAATAGTAGTAAGGATAATAATAACAGCTATAGCGATAATAATAATAGTAATAAGGTTAATAATAATAGTTAAAAGGATAAAGACAAGAGGAATAGAGATAATAATAATAGTAATAGGAATAGGGATAGTAATAATAGTAATAGGTATAATAATAACAGTTATAGCGATAATAATAATAGTAATAAGGATAAAGGCAAGAGTAATACGGATAATAACAATAGAATAAGGATAATAATAACAGTTATAGCGATAATAATAATAATAATAAGGATAATTATAATAGTTATAAGGATGAAGACATGTGGAATAGGGATAATAATAATAGTAATAAGAATAATAATAACAGATATAGCGATAATAATAATAGTAATAAGGATACTAATAATAATTATCAGGATAAAGACAAGAGTAATACGGATAGTAACAATACAATAAGGATAATAATAACAGTTACAGCGACAAGAATAATAGTAATAAGGATAATAATAATAGTTATAGCGATAATAATAATAGTAATAAGGATAATAATAATAGTTATAAGGATAAAGACAAGAGGAATAAGGATAGTAACAATAGACTAAGGATAATAATAACAGTTATAGCGATAATAATAATAATAATAAGGATAATAATAATAGTTATAAGGATGAAGACATGAGGAATAGGGATAATAATAATAGTAATAAGAATAATAATAACAGATATAGCGATAATAATAATAGTAATAAGGATAGTAATAATAGTTATCAGGATAAAGACAAGAGTAATACGGATAGTAACAATAGAATAAGGATAATAATAACAGTTACAGCGACAAGAATAATAGTAATAAGGATAATAATAACAGTCATAGCGATAATAATAATAATAATAATAAGGATAATAATAATAGTTATAAGGATAAAGACAAGAGGAATAGAGATAATGATAATAGTAATTGGAATAGGGATAGTAATAATAGTAATAGGTATAATAATAACAGTTATAGCGATAATAATAATAATAATAAGGATAATAATAATAGTTATAAGGATGAAGACATGAGGAATAGGGATAATAATAATAGTAATAAGAATAATAATAACAGTTATAGCGATAATAATAATAGTTACAAGAATAATAATAACTGTTATAGCGATATAAATAATAGTAGTAAGGATAATAATAACAGCTATAGCGATAATAATAATAGTACTAAGGTTAATAATAACAGCTATAGCGATAATAATAATAGTAATAAGGTTAATAATAATAGTTAAAAGGATAAAGACAAGAGGAATAGAGATAATAATAATAGTAATAGGAATAGGGATAGTAATAATAGTAATAGGTATAATAATAACAGTTATAGCGATAATAATAATAGTAATAAGGATAAAGGCAAGAGTAATACGGATAATAACAATAGAATAAGGATAATAATAACAGTTATAGCGATAATAATAATAATAATAAGGATAATTATAATAGTTATAAGGTTGAAGACATGTGGAATAGGGATAATAATAATAGTAATAAGAATAATAATAACAGATATAGCGATAATAATAATAGTAATAAGGATAGTAATAATAGTTATCAGGATAAAGACAAGAGTAATACGGATAGTAACAATAGAATAAGGATAATAATAACAGTTACAGCGACAAGAATAATAGTAATAAGGATAATGATAATAGTTATAGCGATAATAATAATAGTTACAAGAATAATAATAACTGTTATAGCGATATAAATAATAGTAGTAAGGATAATAATAACAGCTATAGCGATAATAATAATAGTAATAAGGATAATAATAATAGTTATAAGGATAAAGACAAGAGGAATGCGGATATAACAATAGAATATGGATAATAATAACAGTTATAGCGATAATAATAATAGTTATGAGGATGAAGACATGAGGAATAGGGATAGTAATAATAGTAATAGGTATAATAATAACAGTTATAGCAATAATAATAATAGTAATAAGGATAAAGGCAAGAGTAATACGGATAATAACAATAGAATAAGGATAATAATAACAGTTATAGCGATAATAATAATAATAATAAGGATAATTATAATAGTTATAAGGTTGAAGACATGTGGAATAGGGATAATAATAATAGTAATAAGAATAATAATAACAGATATAGCGATAATAATAATAGTAATAAGGATAGTAATAATAGTTATCAGGATAAAGACAAGAGTAATACGGATAGTAACAATAGAATAAGGATAATAATAACAGTTACAGCGACAAGAATAATAGTAATAAGGATAATAATAACAGTTATAGCGATAATAATAATAGTTACAAGAATAATAATAACTGTTAGAGCGATATAAATAATAGTAGTAAGGATAATAATAACAGCTATAGCGATAATAATAATAGTAATAAGGATAATAATAATAGTTATATGGATAAAAACAAGAGGAATGCGGATATAACAATAGAATATGGATAATAATAACAGTTATAGCGATAATAATAATAGTTATAAGGATGAAGACATGAGGAATAGGGATAATAATAATAGTAATAAGAATAATAATAACAGATATAGCGATAATAATAATAGTAATAAGGATAGTAATAATAGTTATCAGGATAAAGACAAGAGTAATACGGATAGTAACAATAGAATAAGTATAATAATAATAGTTACAGCGACAAGAATAATAGTAATAAGGATAATAATAATCGTTATAGCGATAATAATAATAGTAATAAGGATAATAATAACAGTTATAGCGATAATAATAATAGTAATAAGGATAATAATAATAGTCATAGCGACAAGAATAATAGTAATAAGGATAATAATAATCGTTATAGCGATAATAATAATAGTAATAAGGATAATAATAACAGTTATAGCGATAATAATAATAGTAATAAGGATAATAATAATAGTCATAGCGATAATAATAATAGTAATAAGGATAATAATAATAGTTATAAGGATAAAGACAAGAGGAATACGGATATAACAATAGAATATGGATAATAATAACAGTTATAGCGATAATAATAATAGTAATAAGGATAATAATAATAGTTATAAGGATGAAGACATGAGGAATAGGGATAATAATAATAGTAATAAGAATAATAATAACAGATATAGCGATAATAATAATAGTAATAAGGATAGTAATAATAGTTATAAGGATAAAGACAAGAGTAATACGGATAGTAACAACAGAATAAGGATAATAATAACAGTTACAGCGACAAGAATAATAGTAATAAGGATCATAATAAGAGTTATAGCGATAATAAGAATAGTAATAAGGATAATAATAATAGGTATAAGGATAAAGACAGGTGGAATAAGGATAGTAACAATAGAATAAGGATAATAATAACAATTACAGCGACAAGAATAATAGTAATAAGGATAATAATAACAGTCATAGCGATAATAATAATAATAATAATAAGGATAATAATAATAGTTACAAGGATAAAGACAAGAATAATAGGGATAATAATAATAGTAATAAGAATACTAATAACAGTTATGGCGATAATAATAATAGTAATAAGGATAAAGGCAAGAGTAATACGGATAGTATCAATAGAATAAGGAAAATAATAACAGTTATAGCGATAATAATAATAATAATAAGGATAATAATAATAGTTACAGCGACAAGAATAATAGTAATAAGGATAATAATAATAGTAATAAGGATAATAATAATAGTTATAAGGATAAAGACAAGTGGAATAAGGATAGTAACAATAGAATAAGGATAATAATAACAGTTACAGCGACAAGAATAATAGTAATAAGGATAATAATAACAGTCATAGCGATAATAATAATAATAATAATAAGGATTATAATAATAGTTATAAGGATAAAGACAAGAATAATAGGGATAATAATAATAGTAATAAGAATACTAATAACAGTTACAGCGACAAGAATAATAGTAATAAGGATAATAATAATAGTTATAAGGATAAAGACAAGAGGAATAGAGATAATGATAATAGTAATAGGAATACGGATAGTAATAATAGTAATAGGTATAATAATAACAGTTATAGCGATAATAATAATAATAATAAGGATAATAATAATAGTTATAAGGATGAAGACATGAGGAATAGGGATAATAATAATAGTAATAAGAATAATAATAACAGTTATAGCGATAATAATAATAGTTACAAGAATAATAATAACTGTTATAGCGATATAAATAATAGTAGTAAGGATAATAATAACAGCTATAGCGATAATAATAATAGTAACAAGTTTAATAATAACAGCTATAGCGATAATAATAATAGTAATAAGAATAATAATAACAGTTATAGCGATAATAATAATAGTTATAAGGATAAAGACAAGTGGAATAAGGATAGTAACAATAGAATAAGGATAATAATAACAGTAATAGCGATAATAATAACAATAATAATAATAAGGATAATAATAACAGTATAGCGATGATAATAATAACAGCGAAAGCGATAATAATAATAGTAATAAGGATAATAATTATAGTTATAAGGATAAAGACAAGGATAATAAGGTTAATAATAATAGTTAAAAGGATAAAGACAAGAGGAATAGAGATAATAATAATAGTAATAGGAATAGGGACAGTAATAATAGTAATAGGTATAATAATAACAGTTATAGCGATAATAATAATAGTAATAAGGATAAAGGCAAGAGTAATACGGATAATAACAATAGAATAAGGATAATAATAACAGTTATAGCGATAATAATAATAGTAATAAGGATAAAGGCAAGAGTAATACGGATAGTATCAATAGAATAAGGAAAATAATAACAGTTATAGCGATAATAATAATAATAATAAGGATAATAATAATAGTTACAGCGACAAGAATAATAGTAATAAGGATAATAATAATAGTTATAGCGATAATAATAATAGTAATAAGGATAATAATAATAGTTATAAGGATAAAGACAAGTGGAATAAGGATAGTAACAATAGAATAAGGATAATAATAACAGTTACAGCGACAAGAATAATAGTAATAAGGATAATAATAACAGTCATAGCGATAATAATAATAATAATAATAAGGATTATAATAATAGTTATAAGGATAAAGACAAAAATAATAGGGATAATAATAATAGTAATAAGAATACTAATAACAGTTACAGCGACAAGAATAATAGTAATAAGGATAATAATAATAGTTATAAGGATAAAGACAAGAGGAATAGAGATAATGATAATAGTAATAGGAATACGGATAGTAATAATAGTAATAGGTATAATAATAACAGTTATAGCGATAATAATAATAATAATAAGGATAATAATAATAGTTATAAGGATGAAGACATGAGGAATAGGGATAATAATAATAGTAATAAGAATAATAATAACAGTTATAGCGATAATAATAATAGTTACAAGAATAATAATAACTGTTATAGCGATATAAATAATAGTAGTAAGGATAATAATAACAGCTATAGCGATAATAATAATAGTAACAAGTTTAATAATAACAGCTATAGCGATAATAATAATAGTAATAAGAATAATAATAACAGTTATAGCGATAATAATAATAGTTATAAGGATAAAGACAAGTGGAATAAGGATAGTAACAATAGAATAAGGATAATAATAACAGTAATAGCGATAATAATAACAATAATAATAATAAGGATAATAATAACAGTATAGCGATGATAATAATAACAGCGAAAGCGATAATAATAATAGTAATAAGGATAATAATTATAGTTATAAGGATAAAGACAAGGATAATAGGGTTAATAATAATAGTGATAAGAATAATAATAACAGTTATAGCTACAAGAATAATAATAATAAAGATAATGATAATAGTTATAAGGATAAAGACATGAGTAATACGGATAGTCACAATAGAATAAGGATAATAATAACAGTCATAGCGATAATAATAATAGTAATAACGATTAATAATGATAGTTGTAGCGATAATAATAATAGTTATAAGGATAATAATAACAGTTACAGCGACAAGAATAATAGTAATAAGGATCATAATAAGAGTTATAGCGATAATAAGAATAGTAATAAGGATAATAATAATAGGTATAAGGATAAAGACAGGTGGAATAAGGATAGTAACAATAGAATAAGGATAATAATAACAATTACAGCGACAAGAATAATAGTAATAAGGATAATAATAACAGTCATAGCGATAATAATAATAATAATAATAAGGATAATAATAATAGTTACAAGGATAAAGACAAGAATAATAGGGATAATAATAATAGTAATAAGAATACTAATAACAGTTATGGCGATAATAATAATAGTAATAAGGATAAAGGCAAGAGTAATACGGATAGTATCAATAGAATAAGGAAAATAATAACAGTTATAGCGATAATAATAATAATAATAAGGATAATAATAATAGTTACAGCGACAAGAATAATAGTAATAAGGATAATAATAATAGTAATAAGGATAATAATAATAGTTATAAGGATAAAGACAAGTGGAATAAGGATAGTAACAATAGAATAAGGATAATAATAACAGTTACAGCGACAAGAATAATAGTAATAAGGATAATAATAACAGTCATAGCGATAATAATAATAATAATAATAAGGATTATAATAATAGTTATAAGGATAAAGACAAGAATAATAGGGATAATAATAATAGTAATAAGAATACTAATAACAGTTACAGCGACAAGAATAATAGTAATAAGGATAATAATAATAGTTATAAGGATAAAGACAAGAGGAATAGAGATAATGATAATAGTAATAGGAATACGGATAGTAATAATAGTAATAGGTATAATAATAACAGTTATAGCGATAATAATAATAATAATAAGGATAATAATAATAGTTATAAGGATGAAGACATGAGGAATAGGGATAATAATAATAGTAATAAGAATAATAATAACAGTTATAGCGATAATAATAATAGTTACAAGAATAATAATAACTGTTATAGCGATATAAATAATAGTAGTAAGGATAATAATAACAGCTATAGCGATAATAATAATAGTAACAAGTTTAATAATAACAGCTATAGCGATAATAATAATAGTAATAAGAATAATAATAACAGTTATAGCGATAATAATAATAGTTATAAGGATAAAGACAAGTGGAATAAGGATAGTAACAATAGAATAAGGATAATAATAACAGTAATAGCGATAATAATAACAATAATAATAATAAGGATAATAATAACAGTATAGCGATGATAATAATAACAGCGAAAGCGATAATAATAATAGTAATAAGGATAATAATTATAGTTATAAGGATAAAGACAAGGATAATAAGGTTAATAATAATAGTTAAAAGGATAAAGACAAGAGGAATAGAGATAATAATAATAGTAATAGGAATAGGGACAGTAATAATAGTAATAGGTATAATAATAACAGTTATAGCGATAATAATAATAGTAATAAGGATAAAGGCAAGAGTAATACGGATAATAACAATAGAATAAGGATAATAATAACAGTTATAGCGATAATAATAATAGTAATAAGGATAAAGGCAAGAGTAATACGGATAGTATCAATAGAATAAGGAAAATAATAACAGTTATAGCGATAATAATAATAATAATAAGGATAATAATAATAGTTACAGCGACAAGAATAATAGTAATAAGGATAATAATAATAGTTATAGCGATAATAATAATAGTAATAAGGATAATAATAATAGTTATAAGGATAAAGACAAGTGGAATAAGGATAGTAACAATAGAATAAGGATAATAATAACAGTTACAGCGACAAGAATAATAGTAATAAGGATAAAGACAAGAGGAATAGAGATAATGATAATAGTAATAGGAATACGGATAGTAATAATAGTAATAGGTATAATAATAACAGTTATAGCGATAATAATAATAATAATAAGGATAATAATAATAGTTATAAGGATGAAGACATGAGGAATAGGGATAATAATAATAGTAATAAGAATAATAATAACAGTTATAGCGATAATAATAATAGTTACAAGAATAATAATAACTGTTATAGCGATATAAATAATAGTAGTAAGGATAATAATAACAGCTATAGCGATAATAATAATAGTAACAAGTTTAATAATAACAGCTATAGCGATAATAATAATAGTAATAAGAATAATAATAACAGTTATAGCGATAATAATAATAGTTATAAGGATAAAGACAAGTGGAATAAGGATAGTAACAATAGAATAAGGATAATAATAACAGTAATAGCGATAATAATAACAATAATAATAATAAGGATAATAATAACAGTATAGCGATGATAATAATAACAGCGAAAGCGATAATAATAATAGTAATAAGGATAATAATTATAGTTATAAGGATAAAGACAAGGATAATAAGGTTAATAATAATAGTTAAAAGGATAAAGACAAGAGGAATAGAGATAATAATAATAGTAATAGGAATAGGGACAGTAATAATAGTAATAGGTATAATAATAACAGTTATAGCGATAATAATAATAGTAATAAGGATAAAGGCAAGAGTAATACGGATAATAACAATAGAATAAGGATAATAATAACAGTTATAGCGATAATAATAATAGTAATAAGGATAAAGGCAAGAGTAATACGGATAGTATCAATAGAATAAGGAAAATAATAACAGTTATAGCGATAATAATAATAATAATAAGGATAATAATAATAGTTACAGCGACAAGAATAATAGTAATAAGGATAATAATAATAGTTATAGCGATAATAATAATAGTAATAAGGATAATAATAATAGTTATAAGGATAAAGACAAGTGGAATAAGGATAGTAACAATAGAATAAGGATAATAATAACAGTTACAGCGACAAGAATAATAGTAATAAGGATAAAGACAAGAGGAATAGAGATAATGATAATAGTAATAGGAATACGGATAGTAATAATAGTAATAGGTATAATAATAACAGTTATAGCGATAATAATAATAATAATAAGGATAATAATAATAGTTATAAGGATGAAGACATGAGGAATAGGGATAATAATAATAGTAATAAGAATAATAATAACAGTTATAGCGATAATAATAATAGTTACAAGAATAATAATAACTGTTATAGCGATATAAATAATAGTAGTAAGGATAATAATAACAGCTATAGCGATAATAATAATAGTAACAAGTTTAATAATAACAGCTATAGCGATAATAATAATAGTAATAAGAATAATAATAACAGTTATAGCGATAATAATAATAGTTATAAGGATAAAGACAAGTGGAATAAGGATAGTAACAATAGAATAAGGATAATAATAACAGTAATAGCGATAATAATAACAATAATAATAATAAGGATAATAATAACAGTATAGCGATGATAATAATAACAGCGAAAGCGATAATAATAATAGTAATAAGGATAATAATTATAGTTATAAGGATAAAGACAAGGATAATAGGGTTAATAATAATAGTGATAAGAATAATAATAACAGTTATAGCTACAAGAATAATAATAATAAAGATAATGATAATAGTTATAAGGATAAAGACATGAGTAATACGGATAGTCACAATAGAATAAGGATAATAATAACAGTCATAGCGATAATAATAATAGTAATAACGATTAATAATGATAGTTGTAGCGATAATAATAATAGTTATAAGGATAATAATAACAGTTATAGCGATAATAATAATAGTAATAAGGATAATAATAATAGTTATAGCGATAATAATAATAGTAATAAGGATAATAATAATAGTTATAAGGATAAAGACAAGAGGAATAGGGATAATAAAAATAGTATTAGGAATAGGGATAGTAATAATAGTAATAGGAATAATAATAACAGTTATAGCGATAATCATAATAGTTATAAGGATAAAGGCAATAGTAATACGGATAATAACAATAGAATAAGGATAATAATAACAGTTATAGCGATAATAATAATCATAATAAGCATAATAATAATAGTTATAAGGATGAAGACATGAGGAATAGGGATAATAATAATAGTAATAAGGATAATAATAACAGATATAGCGATAATAATAATAGTAATAAGAATAGTAATAACAGTTATAGCGATAATAATAATAGTTACAAGAATAATAATAAATGTTATAGCGATATAAATAATAGTAGTAAGGATAATAATAACAGCTATAGCGATAATAATAATAGTAATAAGGTTAATAATAATAGTTATAAGGATAAAGACAAGAAAAATAGGGATGATAATAATAGTAATAAGAATAATAATAATAGTTATAAGGATAAAGACAAGAGTAATACGGATATAACAATAGAATATGGATAATAATAACAGTTATAGCGATAATAATAATAGTAATAACGATTAATAATAATAGTTGTAGCGATAATAATAATAGTAATAAGGATAATAATAACAGTTATAGCGATAATAATAATAGTAATGAGGATAAAGGCAAGAGTAATACGGATGGTAACAATAGAATAAGGATAATAATAACAGTTATAGCGATAATAATAATAGTAATAAGGATAAAAATAATAATAGTTATAGCGATAATAATAATAGTAATAAGGATAATAATAATAGTTATAAGGATAAAGACAAGAGTGTTACGGATATAACAATAGAATATGGATAATAATAACAGTTATAGCGATAATAATAATAGTAATAAGGATAATAATAATAGTTATAAGGATGAAGACATCAGGAATAGGGATAATAATATTAGTAATACGAGTAATAATAACAGTTATAGCGATAATAATAATAATAATAAGGATGATAATAATAGTTATAAGGATGAAGACATGTGGAATAGGGATAATAATAATAGTAATAAGAATAATAATAACAGATATAGCGATAATAATAATAGTAATAAGGATAGTAATAATAGTTATCAGGATAAAGACAAGAGTAAAACGGATAGTAACAATAGAATAAGGATAATAATAACAGTTACAGCGACAAGAATAATAGTAATAAGGATAAAGACAAGAGGAATAAGGATAGTAACAATAGAATAAGGATAATAATAACAGTTATAGCGATAATAATAATAATAATAAGGATAATAATAATAGTTATAAGGATGAAGACATGAGGAATAGGGATAATAATAATAGTAATAAGAATAATAATAACAGTTATAGCGATAATAATAATAATAATAAGGATGATAATAATAGTTATAAGGATGAAGACATGAGGAATAGGGATAATAATAATAGTAATAAGAATAATAATAACAATTATAGCGATAATAATATAAGTTACAAGAATAATAATAACTGTTACAGCGATATAAATAATAGTAGTAAGGATAATAATAACAGCTATAGCGATAATAATAATAGTAATAAGGTTAATAATAACAGTTATAGCGATAATAATAATAGTAATAAGGATAAACATAATAGTCATAGTGCTAATAATACTTGTAACAAGGATAATAATAACAGTCATAGCGATAATAATAATCGTAATAAGGATAATAATAATAGTTATAGCGATAATATTCATAGTAATAAGCATAATAATAATAGTTAGAAGGATAAAAACAAGAGTAATGGGGATAGTATAATAGAATCAGGATAATAATAACAGTCATATCGATAATAACAATAGTAATAAGGATAATAATAATAGTTATAGTGCTAATAGTAATAGAAATAAGAATAATAATAACAGTTATAGCAATAATAATAATAGTAATAAGGATAATAATAACAGTTAAAGCAATAATAATAATAGTAATAAGGATAATAATAATAGTAATAAGGGAAATAATAATTGTTATAAGGATAAAGACAAGAGTAATAGGGATAGCAATAATAGAATAAGGATAATAATAATAGTTATAGTGCGAATAATAATAGTAATAAGGATAATAATAATAGTTATAGTGCTAATAGTAATAGAAATAAGAATAATAATAACAGTTATAGCAATAATAATAATAGTAATATGGATAATAATAACAGTCATAGCGATAATAATAATAGTAATAAGGATAATAATAATAGTTATAAGAATAGAGACAAGAGTAATAGGTATAGTAATAATAGAATAACGATAATAATAACAGTCATAGCGATAATAATAATAGTAATAGGGATAGTAATAATAGAAGATGTATAATAATAACAGTCATAGCGATAATAATAATAGTAATGAGGATAATAATAATAGTTATAGCGATAATAATAATAGTAATAAGGATAATAATAATAGAAGAAGTATAATAATAACAGTCATAGCGATAATAATAATAGTAATAAGGGTAATAATAATAGTTATAGTGCTACGAATAATAGAAATAAGGATAATAATAGTAGTTATAAGGATAACCACAAGAGTAATAGGGATATTAATAATAGAATGAGGATAATAATAACAGTTACAGTGCTAATAATAATGGTAATAACGATAATGATAACAGTTATAGTGCTACTAATAATAGTAATAACGATAATAATAACAGTTAATGCGATAATAATAATAGTAATTAGGATAATAATAATAGTTATAGCGATAATAATAATAGTAATAAGGATAATAATAATAGATATAAGGACAAAAAAAAGAGTAATAGCGATAGTAATAAAAGAATAAGGATAATAATAGCAGTCATAGCGATAATAATAATAGTAATAAGGATAATAATAATAGTTATAGTGCTAATAATAATAGTAATAATGATAATAACAACAGTTATAGTGCTAACAATAATAGTAATAAGGATAAAGACTAGAGTAATAGGAATAGTAATAATAGAATAAGGATAATAATAACAGTCATAGCGATAATAATAATAGTAATAAGGATAATAATAATAGTTATAAGGATAGAGACAAGAGTAATAGGGATAGTAATAATAGAATAAGGACAATACTATCAGTCATAGCAATAGTAATAATAGTAATAAGGATAATAATAATAGTTATAGAGATAATATTCATAGTAATAAGCATAATAATAATAGTTATAAGGATAAAAACAAGAGTAATGGGGATAGTAACAATAGAATAAGGATAATAATAACAGTTACAGCGACAAGAATAATAGTAATAAGGATAATAATAACAGTCATAGCGATAATAATAATAATAATAATAAGGATAATAATAATAGTTATAAGGATAAAGACAAGAATAATAGGGATAATAATAATAGTAATAAGAATACTAATAACAGTTACAGCGACAAGAATAATAGTAATAAGGATAATAATAATAGTTATAAGGATAAAGACAAGAGGAATAGAGATAATGATAATAGTAATAGGAATACGGATAGTAATAATAGTAATAGGTATAATAATAACAGTTATAGCGATAATAATAATAATAATAAGGATAATAATAATAGTTATAAGGATGAAGACATGAGGAATAGGGATAATAATAATAGTAATAAGGATAGTAATAATAGTTATCAGGATAAAGACAAGAGTAATACGGATAGTAACAATAGAATAAGTATAATAATAATAGTTACAGCGACAAGAATAATAGTAATAAGGATAATAATAATCGTTATAGCGATAATAATAATAGTAATAAGGATAATAATAACAGTTATAGCGATAATAATAATAGTAATAAGGATAATAATAATAGTCATAGCGACAAGAATAATAGTAATAAGGATAATAATAATCGTGATAGCGATAATTCTAATAGTAATAAGGATAATAATAACAGTTATAGCGATAATAATAATAGTAATAAGGATAATAATAATAGTCATAGCGATAATAATAATAGTAATAAGGATAATAATAATAGTTATAAGGATAAAGACAAGAGGAATACGGATATAACAATAGAATATGGATAATAATAACAGTTATAGCGATAATAATAATAGTAATAAGGATAATAATAACAGTCATAGCGATAATAATAATAATAATAATAAGGATTATAATAATAGTTATAAGGATAAAGACAAGAATAATAGGGATAATAATAATAGTAATAAGAATACTAATAACAGTTACAGCGACAAGAATAATAGTAATAAGGATAATAATAATAGTTATAAGGATAAAGAAAAGAGGAATAGAGATAATGATAATAGTAATAGGAATACGGATAGTAATAATAGTAATAGGTATAATAATAACAGTTATAGCGATAATAATAATAATAATAAGGATAATAATAATAGTTATAAGGATGAAGACATGAGGAATAGGGATAATAATAATAGTAATAAGAATAATAATAACAGTTATAGCGATAATAATAATAGTTACAAGAATAATAATAACTGTTATAGCGATATAAATAATAGTAGTAAGGATAATAATAACAGCTATAGCGATAATAATAATAGTACTAAGGTTAATAATAACAGATATAGCGATAATAATAATAGTAATAAGGTTAATAATAATAGTTAAAAGGATAAAGACAAGAGGAATAGAGATAATAATAATAGTAATAGGAATAGGGATAGTAATAATAGTAATAGGTATAATAATAACAGTTATAGCGATAATAATAATAGTAATAAGGATAAAGGCAAGAGTAATACGGATAATAACAATAGAATAAGGATAATAATAACAGTTATAGCGATAATAATAATAATAATAAGGATAATTATAATAGTTATAAGGTTGAAGACATGTGGAATAGGGATAATAATAATAGTAATAAGAATAATAATAACAGATATAGCGATAATAATAATAGTAATAAGGATAGTAATAATAGTTATCAGGATAAAGACAAGAGTAATACGGATAGTAACAATAGAATAAGGATAATAATAACAGTTACAGCGACAAGAATAATAGTAATAAGGATAATAATAACAGTTATAGCGATAATAATAATAGTTACAAGAATAATAATAACTGTTATAGCGATATAAATAATAGTAGTAAGGATAATAATAACAGCTATAGCGATAATAATAATAGTAATAAGGATAATAATAATAGTTATAAGGATAAAGACAAGAGGAATGCGGATATAACAATAGAATATGGATAATAATAACAGTTATAGCGATAATAATAATAGTTATGAGGATGAAGACATGAGGAATAGGGATAGTAATAATAGTAATAGGTATAATAATAACAGTTATAGCAATAATAATAATAGTAATCAGGATAAAGGCAAGAGTAATACGGATAATAACAATAGAATAAGGATAATAATAACAGTTATAGCGATAATAATAATAATAATAAGGATAATTATAATAGTTATAAGGTTGAAGACATGTGGAATAGGGATAATAATAATAGTAATAAGAATAATAATAACAGATATAGCGATAATAATAATAGTAATAAGGATAGTAATAATAGTTATCAGGATAAAGACAAGAGTAATACGGATAGTAACAATAGAATAAGGATAATAATAACAGTTACAGCGACAAGAATAATAGTAATAAGGATAATAATAACAGTTATAGCGATAATAATAATAGTTACAAGAATAATAATAACTGTTATAGCGATATAAATAATAGTAGTAAGGATAATAATAACAGCTATAGCGATAATAATAATAGTAATAAGGATAATAATAATAGTTATAAGGATAAAAACAAGAGGAATGCGGATATAACAATAGAATATGGATAATAATAACAGTTATAGCGATAATAATAGTAGTTATAAGGATGAAGACATGAGGAATAGGGATAATAATAATAGTAATAAGAATAATAATAACAGTTATAGCGATAATAATAATAATAATAAGGATAATTATAATAGTTATAAGGTTGAAGACATGTGGAATAGGGATAATAATAATAGTAATAAGAATAATAATAACAGATATAGCGATAATAATAATAGTAATAAGGATAGTAATAATAGTTATCAGGATAAAGACAAGAGTAATACGGATAGTAACAATAGAATAAGGATAATAATAACAGTTACAGCGACAAGAATAATAGTAATAAGGATAATAATAACAGTTATAGCGATAATAATAATAGTTACAAGAATAATAATAACTGTTATAGCGATATAAATAATAGTAGTAAGGATAATAATAACAGCTATAGCGATAATAATAATAGTAATAAGGATAATAATAATAGTTATAAGGATAAAGACAAGAGGAATGCGGATATAACAATAGAATATGGATAATAATAACAGTTATAGCGATAATAATAATAGTTATGAGGATGAAGACATGAGGAATAGGGATAGTAATAATAGTAATAGGTATAATAATAACAGTTATAGCAATAATAATAATAGTAATCAGGATAAAGGCAAGAGTAATACGGATAATAACAATAGAATAAGGATAATAATAACAGTTATAGCGATAATAATAATAATAATAAGGATAATTATAATAGTTATAAGGTTGAAGACATGTGGAATAGGGATAATAATAATAGTAATAAGAATAATAATAACAGATATAGCGATAATAATAATAGTAATAAGGATAGTAATAATAGTTATCAGGATAAAGACAAGAGTAATACGGATAGTAACAATAGAATAAGGATAATAATAACAGTTACAGCGACAAGAATAATAGTAATAAGGATAATAATAACAGTTATAGCGATAATAATAATAGTTACAAGAATAATAATAACTGTTATAGCGATATAAATAATAGTAGTAAGGATAATAATAACAGCTATAGCGATAATAATAATAGTAATAAGGATAATAATAATAGTTATAAGGATAAAAACAAGAGGAATGCGGATATAACAATAGAATATGGATAATAATAACAGTTATAGCGATAATAATAGTAGTTATAAGGATGAAGACATGAGGAATAGGGATAATAATAATAGTAATAAGAATAATAATAACAGTTATAGCGATAATAATAATAATAATAAGGATAATTATAATAGTTATAAGGTTGAAGACATGTGGAATAGGGATAATAATAATAGTAATAAGAATAATAATAACAGATATAGCGATAATAATAATAGTAATAAGGATAGTAATAATAGTTATCAGGATAAAGACAAGAGTAATACGGATAGTAACAATAGAATAAGGATAATAATAACAGTTACAGCGACAAGAATAATAGTAATAAGGATAATAATAACAGTTATAGCGATAATAATAATAGTTACAAGAATAATAATAACTGTTATAGCGATATAAATAATAGTAGTAAGGATAATAATAACAGCTATAGCGATAATAATAATAGTAATAAGGATAATAATAATAGTTATAAGGATAAAAACAAGAGGAATGCGGATATAACAATAGAATATGGATAATAATAACAGTTATAGCGATAATAATAATAGTTATAAGGATGAAGACATGAGGAATAGGGATAATAATAATAGTAATAAGGATAGTAATAATAGTTATCAGGATAAAGACAAGAGTAATACGGATAGTAACAATAGAATAAGTATAATAATAATAGTTACAGCGACAAGAATAATAGTAATAAGGATAATAATAATCGTTATAGCGATAATAATAATAGTAATAAGGATAATAATAACAGTTATAGCGATAATAATAATAGTAATAAGGATAATAATAATAGGAATAAGGATAATAATAACAGTTATAGCGATAATAATAATAGTAATAAGGATAATAATAATAGTCATAGCGATAATAATAATAGTAATAAGGATAATAATAATAGTTATAAGGATAAAGACAAGAGGAATACGGATATAACAATAGAATATGGATAATAATAACAGTTATAGCGATAATAATAATAGTAATAAGGATAATAATAATAGTTATAAGGATAAAGACAAGTGGAATAAGGATAGTAACAATAGAATAAGGATAATAATAACAGTTACAGCGACAAGAATAATAGTAATAAGGATAATAATAACAGTCATAGCGATAATAATAATAATAATAATAAGGATTATAATAATAGTTATAAGGATAAAGACAAGAATAATAGGGATAATAATAATAGTAATAAGAATACTAATAACAGTTACAGCGACAAGAATAATAGTAATAAGGATAATAATAATAGTTATAAGGATAAGGACAAGAGGAATAGAGATAATGATAATAGTAATAGGAATACGGATAGTAATAATAGTAATAGGTATAATAATAACAGTTATAGCGATAATAATAATAATAATAAGGATAATAATAATAGTTATAAGGATGAAGACATGAGGAATAGGGATAATAATAATAGTAATAAGAATAATAATAACAGTTATAGCGATAATAATAATAGTTACAAGAATAATAATAACTGTTATAGCGATATAAATAATAGTAGTAAGGATAATAATAACAGCTATAGCGATAATAATAATAGTACTAAGGTTAATAATAACAGATATAGCGATAATAATAATAGTAATAAGGTTAATAATAATAGTTAAAAGGATAAAGACAAGAGGAATAGAGATAATAATAATAGTAATAGGAATAGGGATAGTAATAATAGTAATAGGTATAATAATAACAGTTATAGCGATAATAATAATAGTAATAAGGATAAAGGCAAGAGTAATACGGATAATAACAATAGAATAAGGATAATAATAACAGTTATAGCGATAATAATAATAATAATAAGGATAATTATAATAGTTATAAGGTTGAAGACATGTGGAATAGGGATAATAATAATAGTAATAAGAATAATAATAACAGATATAGCGATAATAATAATAGTAATAAGGATAGTAATAATAGTTATCAGGATAAAGACAAGAGTAATACGGATAGTAACAATAGAATAAGGATAATAATAACAGTTACAGCGACAAGAATAATAGTAATAAGGATAATAATAACAGTTATAGCGATAATAATAATAGTTACAAGAATAATAATAACTGTTATAGCGATATAAATAATAGTAGTAAGGATAATAATAACAGCTATAGCGATAATAATAATAGTAATAAGGATAATAATAATAGTTATAAGGATAAAGACAAGAGGAATGCGGATATAACAATAGAATATGGATAATAATAACAGTTATAGCGATAATAATAATAGTTATGAGGATGAAGACATGAGGAATAGGGATAGTAATAATAGTAATAGGTATAATAATAACAGTTATAGCAATAATAATAATAGTAATAAGGATAAAGGCAAGAGTAATACGGATAATAACAATAGAATAAGGATAATAATAACAGTTATAGCGATAATAATAATAATAATAAGGATAATTATAATAGTTATAAGGTTGAAGACATGTGGAATAGGGATAATAATAATAGTAATAAGAATAATAATAACAGATATAGCGATAATAATAATAGTAATAAGGATAGTAATAATAGTTATCAGGATAAAGACAAGAGTAATACGGATAGTAACAATAGAATAAGGATAATAATAACAGTTACAGCGACAAGAATAATAGTAATAAGGATAATAATAACAGTTATAGCGATAATAATAATAGTTACAAGAATAATAATAACTGTTATAGCGATATAAATAATAGTAGTAAGGATAATAATAACAGCTATAGCGATAATAATAATAGTAATAAGGATAATAATAATAGTTATAAGGATAAAAACAAGAGGAATGCGGATATAACAATAGAATATGGATAATAATAACAGTTATAGCGATAATAATAGTAGTTATAAGGATGAAGACATGAGGAATAGGGATAATAATAATAGTAATAAGAATAATAATAACAGATATAGCGATAATAATAATAGTAATAAGGATAGTAATAATAGTTATCAGGATAAAGACAAGAGTAATACGGATAGTAACAATAGAATAAGTATAATAATAATAGTTACAGCGACAAGAATAATAGTAATAAGGATAATAATAATCGTTACAGCGATAATAATAATAGTAATAAGGATAATAATAACAGTTATAGCGATAATAATAATAGTAATAAGGATAATAATAATAGTCATAGCGACAAGTATAATAGTAATAAGGGTAATAATAATCGTTATAGCGATAATAATAATAGTAATAAGGATAATAATAACAGTTATAGCGATAATAATAATAGTAATAAGGATAATAATAATAGTCATAGCGATAATAATAATAGTAATAAGGATAATAATGATAGTTATAAGGATAAAGACAAGAGGAATACGGATATAACAATAGAATATGGATAATAATAACAGTTATAGCGATAATAATAATAGTAATAAGGATAATAATAATAGTTATAAGGATGAAGACATGAGGAATAGGGATAATAATAATAGTAATAAGAATAATAATAACAGATATAGCGATAATAATAATAGTAATAAGGATAGTAATAATAGTTATAAGGATAAAGACAAGAGTAATACGGATAGTAACAACAGAATAAGGATAATAATAACTGTTACAGCGACAAGAATAATAGTAATAAGGATCATAATAATAGTTATAGCGATAATAATAATAGTAATAAGGATAATAATAATAGGTATAAGGATAAAGACAGGTGGAATAAGGATAGTAACAATAGAATAAGGATAATAATAACAGTTACAGCGACAAGAATAATAGTAATAAGGATAATAATAACAGTCATAGCGATAATAATAATAATAATAATAAGGATAATAATAATAGTTACAAGGATAAAGACAAGAATAATAGGGATAATAATAATAGTAATAAGAATACTAATAACAGTTATGGCGATAATAATAATAGTAATAAGGATAAAGGCAAGAGTAATACGGATAGTATCAATAGAATAAGGAAAATAATAACAGTTATAGCGATAATAATAATAATAATAGGGATAATAATAATAGTTACAGCGACAAGAATAATAGTAATAAGGATAATAATAATAGTTATAGCGATAATAATAATAGTAATAAGGATAATAATAATAGTTATAAGGATAAAGACAAGTGGAATAAGGATAGTAACAATAGAATAAGGATAATAATAACAGTTACAGCGACAAGAATAATAGTAATAAGGATAATAATAACAGTCATAGCGATAATAATAATAATAATAATAAGGATTATAATAATAGTTATAAGGATAAAGACAAGAATAATAGGGATAATAATAATAGTTATAAGGATAAAGACAAGAGGAATAGAGATAATGATAATAGTAATAGGAATACGGATAGTAATAATAGTAATAGGTATAATAATAACAGTTATAGCGATAATAATAATAATAATAAGGATAATAATAATAGTTATAAGGATGAAGACATGAGGAATAGGGATAATAATAATAGTAATAAGAATAATAATAACAGTTATAGCGATAATAATAATAGTTACAAGAATAATAATAACTGTTATAGCGATATAAATAATAGTAGTAAGGATAATAATAACAGCTATAGCGATAATAATAATAGTAACAAGTTTAATAATAACAGCTATAGCGATAATAATAATAGTAATAAGAATAATAATAACAGTTATAGCGATAATAATAATAGTTATAAGGATAAAGACAAGTGGAATAAGGATAGTAACAATAGAATAAGGATAATAATAACAGTAATAGCGATAATAATAACAATAATAATAATAAGGATAATAATAACAGTATAGCGATGATAATAATAACAGCGAAAGCGATAATAATAATAGTAATAAGGATAATAATTATAGTTATAAGGATAAAGACAAGGATAATAGGGTTAATAATAATAGTGATAAGAATAATAATAACAGTTATAGCGATAATAATAATAGTAATAACGATTAATAATAATAGTTGTAGCGATAATAATAATAGTTATAAGGATAAAGACAAGAGGAATACGGATATAACAATAGAATATGGATAATAATAACAGTTATAGCGATAATAATAATAGTAATAACGATTAATAATAATAGTTGTAGCGATAGTAATAAGGATAATAATAACAGTTATAGCGATAATAATAATAGTAATAAGGATAATAATAATAGTTATAGCGATAATAATAATAGTAATAAGGATAATAATAATAGTTATAAGGATAAAGACAAGAGTAATACGGATATAACAATAGAATATGGATAATAATAACAGTTATAGCGATAATAATAATAGTAATAACGATTAATAATAATAGTTGTAGCGATAATAATAATAGTAATAAGGATAATAATAACAGTTATAGCGATAATAATAATAGTAATAAGGATAAAGGCAAGAGTAATACGGATGGTAACAATAGAATAAGGATAATAATAACAGTTATAGCGATAATAATAATAATAATAAGGATAATAATAATAGTTATAAGGATGAAGACATGAGGAATAGGGATAATAATAATAGTAATAAGAATAATAATAACAGTCATCGCGATAATAATAATAGTAATAAGGATAATAATAACAGTTATAGCGATAATAACAATAGTAATAAGGATAAACTCAAGAGTAATACGGATAGTAACAATAGAATATGGATAATAATAACAGTTATAGCGATAATAATTATAGTAATAACGATTAATAATAATAGTTGTAGCGATAGTAATGATAGTAATAAGGATAATAATAACAGTTATAGCGATAATAATAATAGTAATAAGGTTAATAATAATAGTTATAGCGATAATAATAATAGTAATAAGGATAATAATAATAGTTATAAGGATAAAGACAAGAGGAAAAATGAAAGTAACAATAGAATAAGGATAATAATAACAGTTATAGAGATAATAATAATAGTAATAATGATAATAATAATAGTTATAAGGATAAAGACAAGAGGCATACGGATATAACAATAGAATATGTATAATAATAACAGTTATAGCGATAATAATAATAGTAATAAGGATAATAATAATAGTTATAGCGATAATAATAATAGTAATAAGGATAATAATAATAGTTATAAGGATAAAGACAAGAGTAATACGGATATAACAATAGAATATGGATAATAATAACAGTTATAGCGATAATAATAATAGTAATAACGATTAATAATAATAGTTGTAGCGATAATAATAATAGTAATAAGGATAATAATAACAGTTATAGCGATAATAATAATAGTAATAAGGATAAAGGCAAGAGTAATACGGATGGTAACAATAGAAAAGGATAATAATAACAGTTATAGCGATAATAATAATAATAATAAGGATAATAATAATAGTTATAAGGATGAAGACATGAGGAATAGGGATAATAATAATAGTAATAAGAATAATAATAACAGTCATAGCGATAATAATAATAGTAATAAGGATAATAATAACAGTTATAGCGATAATAACAATAGTAATAAGGATAAACTCAAGAGTAATACGGATAGTAACAATAGAATAAGGATAATAATAACAGTTATAGCGATAATAATAATAATAATAAGGATAATAATAATAGTTATAAGGATGAAGACATGAGGAATAGGGATAATAATAATAGTAATAAGAATAATAATAACAGTAATAGCGATAATAATAATAGTAATAAGGATAGTAATAATAGCTATCAGGATAAAGACAAGAGTAATACGGATAGTAACAATAGAATAAGGATAATAATAACAGTTACAGCGACAAGAATAATAGTAATAAGGATAAAAATAATAATAGTTATAGCGATAATAATAATAGTAATAAGGATAATAATAATAGTTATAAGGATAAAGACAAGAGTAATACGGATGGTAACAATAGAATAAGGATAATAATAACAGTTATAGCGATAATCATAATAGTAATAAGGATAATAATAATAGTTATAAGGATGAAGACATGAGGAATAGGGATAATAATATTAGTAATAAGAGTAATAATAACAGTTATAGCGATAATAATAATAGTTACAAGAATAATAATAACTGTTATAGCGATATAAATAATAGTAGTAAGGATAATAATAACAGCTATAGCGATAATAATAATAGTAATAAGGTTAATAATAATAGGTGTAAGGATAAAGACAAGAAAAATAGGGATGATAATAATAATAATAAGAATAATAATAACAGTTATAGCGATAATAATAATAGTAATAAGAATAATAATAATCGTTGTAGCGATAATAATAATAGTAATAAGGATAATAATAATAGTTATAAGGATAAAGACAAGAGAAATACGGATAATAATAATAGTAATAAGAATAATTATAACAGTAATAATGATAATCATAACATTCATAGAGATAATAATGATAGTAAGATGTATACGAATAATAGTTATAAGGATAAAGAGAAGAGTAATACGGATAGTAATAATGGAATAAGGATAATAATAACAGTTATAGCGATAATAGTAATAGTAATACGAATAATAATAACAGTTATAGCAATATAAATAATAGTAATAAGGATAATAATAATAGTTATAGCGATAATAATAATAGTAATAAGAATACTAATAACAGTTATAGCGATAATAATAATAGTAATAAGGATAATAATAATGGTTAAAAGGATAAGGACAAGAGGAATAGAGATAATAATAATAGTAACAGGAATAGGGATAGTAATAATAGTAATAGGTATAATAATAACAGTTATAGCGATAATAATAATAGTAATAAGGATAGAGGCAAGAGTAATACGGATAATAACAATAGAATAAGGATAATAATAACAGTTATAGCGATAATAATAATAATAATAAGGATAATTATAATAGTTATAAGGATGAAGACATGTGGAATAGGGATAATAATAATAGTAATAAGAATAATAATAACAGATATAGCGATAATAATAATAGTAATAAGGATACTAATAATAGCTTTCAGGATAAAGACAAGAGTAATACGGATAGTAACAATAGAATAAGGATAATAATAACAGTTACAGCGACAAGAATAATAGTAATAAGGATAAAAATAATAATAGTTATAGCGATAATAATAATAGTAATAAGGATAATACTAATAGTTATAAGGATAAAGACAAGAGTAATACGGATATAACAATAGAATATGGATAATAATAACAGTTATAGCGATAATAATAAAAGTAATAAGGATAATAATAATAGTTATAAGGATGAAGACATGAGGAATAGGGATAATAATATTAGTAATAAGAGTAATAATAACAGTTATAGCGATAATAATAATAATAATAAGGATGATAATAATAGTTATAAGGATGAAGACATGAGGAATAGGGATAATAATAATAGTAATAGGAATACGGATAGTAATAATAGTAATAGGTATAATAATAACAGTTATAGCAATAATAATAATAGTAATAAGGATAAAGGCAAGAGTAATACGGATAATAACAATAGAATAAGGATAATAATAACAGTTATAGCGACAATAATAATAATAATAGGGATAATTATAATAGTTATAAGGATGAAGACATGTGGAATAGGGATAATAATAATAGTAATAAGAATAATAATAACAGTTATAGCGATAATAATAATAGTTACAAGAATAATAATAACTGTTACAGCGATATAAATAATAGTAGTAAGGATAATAATAACAGCTATAGCGATAATAATAATAGTAATAAGGTTAATAATAAAAGTTATAAGGATAAAGACAAGAATAATAGGGATGATAATAATAGTAATAAGAATAATAATAACAGTTATAGCGATAATAATAATAGTTACAAGAATAATAATAAATGTTATAGCGATATAAATAATAGTAGTAAGGATAATAATAACAGCTATAGCGATAATAATAATAGTAATAAGGTTAATAATAATAGTTATAGGGATGATAATAATAGTAATATGAATAATAATAATAGTTATAAGGATAAAGACAAGAGAAATACGGATAATAATAATAGTAATACGAATGATTATAACAGATATAGCGATAATAATAATAGTAATGAGGATAGTAATAATAGTTATCAGGATAAAGACAAGAGTAATACGGATAGTAACAATAGAATAAGGATAATAATAATAGATACAGCGACGAGAATAATAGTAATAAGGATAAAAATAATAATAGTTATAGCGATAATAATAATAGTAATAAGGATAAAGACAAGAATAATAGGGATAATAATAATAGTAATAAGAATACTAATAACAGTTACAGCGACAAGAATAATAGTAATAAGGATAATAATAATAGTTATAAGGATAAAGACAAGAGGAATAGAGATAATGATAATAGTAATAGGAATACGGATAGTAATAATAGTAATAGGTATAATAATAACAGTTATAGCGATAATAATAATAATAATAAGGATAATAATAATAGTTTATAAGGATGAAGACATGAGGAATAGGGATAATAATAATAGTAATAAGGATAATAATAACAGTTATAGCGATAATAATAATAGTTACAAGAATAATAATAACTGTTATAGCGATATAAATAATAGTAGTAAGGATAATAATAACAGCTATAGCGATAATAATAATAGTAATAAGGATAATAATAATAGTTATAAGGATAAAGACAAGAGGAATGCGGATATAACAATAGAATATGGATAATAATAACAGTTATAGCGATAATAATAATAGTTATGAGGATGAAGACATGAGGAATAGGGATAGTAATAATAGTAATAGGTATAATAATAACAGTTATAGCAATAATAATAATAGTAATAAGGATAAAGGCAAGAGTAATACGGATAATAACAATAGAATAAGGATAATAATAACAGTTACAGCGACAAGAATAATAGTAATAAGGATAATAATAACAGTTATAGCGATAATAATAATAGTTACAAGAATAATAATAACTGTTATAGCGATATAAATAATAGTAGTAAGGATAATAATAACAGCTATAGCGATAATAATAATAGTAATAAGGATAATAATAATAGTTATAAGGATAAAAACAAGAGGAATGCGGATATAACAATAGAATATGGATAATAATAACAGTTATAGCGATAATAATAGTAGTTATAAGGATGAAGACATGAGGAATAGGGATAATAATAATAGTAATAAGAATAATAATAACAGATATAGCGATAATAATAATAGTAATAAGGATAGTAATAATAGTTATCAGGATAAAGACAAGAGTAATACGGATAGTAACAATAGAATAAGTATAATAATAATAGTTACAGCGACAAGAATAATAGTAATAAGGATAATAATGATAGTTATAAGGATAAAGACAAGAGGAATACGGATATAACAATAGAATATGGATAATAATAACAGTTATAGCGATAATAATAATAGTAATAAGGATAGAGGCAAGAGTAATACGGATAATAACAATAGAATAAGGATAATAATAACAGTTATAGCGATAATAATAATAATAATAAGGATAATTATAATAGTTATAAGGATGAAGACATGTGGAATAGGGATAATAATAATAGTAATAAGAATAATAATAACAGATATAGCGATAATAATAATAGTAATAAGGATACTAATAATAGCTTTCAGGATAAAGACAAGAGTAATACGGATAGTAACAATAGAATAAGGATAATAATAACAGTTACAGCGACAAGAATAATAGTAATAAGGATAAAAATAATAATAGTTATAGCGATAATAATAATAGTAATAAGGATAATACTAATAGTTATAAGGATAAAGACAAGAGTAATACGGATATAACAATAGAATATGGATAATAATAACAGTTATAGCGATAATAATAAAAGTAATAAGGATAATAATAATAGTTATAAGGATGAAGACATGAGGAATAGGGATAATAATATTAGTAATAAGAGTAATAATAACAGTTATAGCGATAATAATAATAATAATAAGGATGATAATAATAGTTATAAGGATGAAGACATGAGGAATAGGGATAATAATAATAGTAATAGGAATACGGATAGTAATAATAGTAATAGGTATAATAATAACAGTTATAGCAATAATAATAATAGTAATAAGGATAAAGGCAAGAGTAATACGGATAATAACAATAGAATAAGGATAATAATAACAGTTATAGCGACAATAATAATAATAATAGGGATAATTATAATAGTTATAAGGATGAAGACATGTGGAATAGGGATAATAATAATAGTAATAAGAATAATAATAACAGTTATAGCGATAATAATAATAGTTACAAGAATAATAATAACTGTTACAGCGATATAAATAATAGTAGTAAGGATAATAATAACAGCTATAGCGATAATAATAATAGTAATAAGGTTAATAATAATAGTTATAAGGATAAAGACAAGAATAATAGGGATGATAATAATAGTAATAAGAATAATAATAACAGTTATAGCGATAATAATAATAGTTACAAGAATAATAATAAATGTTATAGCGATATAAATAATAGTAGTAAGGATAACAATAACAGCTATAGCGATAATAATAATAGTAATAAGGTTAATAATAATAGTTATAGGGATGATAATAATAGTAATATGAATAATAATAATAGTTATAAGGATAAAGACAAGAGAAATACGGATAATAATAATAGTAATACGAATGATTATAACAGATATAGCGATAATAATAATAGTAATGAGGATAGTAATAATAGTTATCAGGATAAAGACAAGAGTAATACGGATAGTAACAATAGAATAAGGATAATAATAATAGTTACAGCGACGAGAATAATAGTAATAAGGATAAAAATAATAATAGTTATAGCGATAATAATAATAGTAATAAGGATAATAATAATAGTTATAGAGATAATAATAATAGTAATAATGATAATAATAATAGTTATAAGGATAAAGACAAGAGGAATACGGATATAACAATAGAATATGGATAATAATAACAGTTATAGCGATAATAATAATAGTAATAACGATTAATAATAATAGTTGTAGCGATAGTAATGATAGTAATAAAGATAATAATAACAGTTATAGCGATAATAATAATAGTAATAAGGATAAAGGCAAGAGTAATACGGATAACAACAATAGAATAAGGATAATAATAACAGTTATAGCGATAATAATAATAATAATAAGGATGATAATAATAGTTATAAGGATGAAGACATGAGGAATAGGGATAATAATAATAGTAATAAGAATAATAATAACAGTTATAGCGATAATAATAATAGTTACAAGAATAATAATAACTGTTACAGCGATATAAATAATAGTAGTAAGGATAATAATAACAGCTATAGCGATAATAATAATAGTACTAAGGTTAATAATAACAGCTATAGCGATAATAATAATAGTAATAAGGTTAATAATAATAGTTAAAAGGATAAAGACAAGAGGAATAGAGATAATAATAATAGTAATAGGAATAGGGATAGTAATAATAGTAATAGGTATAATAATAACAGTTATAGCGATAATAATAATAGTAATAAGGATAAAGGCAAGAGTAATACGGATAATAACAATAGAATAAGGATAATAATAACAGTTATAGCGATAATAATAATAATAATAAGGATAATTATAATAGTTATAAGGTTGAAGACATGTGGAATAGGGATAATAATAATAGTAATAAGAATAATAATAACAGATATAGCGACAATAATAATAGTAATAAGGATAGTAATAATAGTTATCAGGATAAAGACAAGAGTAATACGGATAGTAACAATAGAATGAGGATAATAATAACAGTTACAGCGACAAGAATAATAGTAATAAGGATAATAATAACAGTTATAGCGATAATAATAATAGTTACAAGAATAATAATAACTGTTATAGCGATATAAATAATAGTAGTAAGGATAATAATAACAGCTATAGCGATAATAATAATAGTAATAAGGATAATAATAATAGTTATAAGGATAAAAACAAGAGGAATGCGGATATAACAATAGAATATGGATAATAATAACAGTTATAGCGATAATAATAATAGTTATAAGGATGAAGACATGAGGAATAGGGATAATAATAATAGTAATAAGGATAGTAATAATAGTTATCAGGATAAAGACAAGAGTAATACGGATAGTAACAATAGAATAAGTATAATAATAATAGTTACAGCGACAAGAATAATAGTAATAAGGATAATAATAATCGTTATAGCGATAATAATAATAGTAATAAGGATAATAATAACAGTTATAGCGATAATAATAATAGTAATAAGGATAATAATAATAGTTATAGCGATAATAATAATAGTAATAAGGATAATAATAATAGTTATAAGGATAAAGACAAGAGGAATAGGGATAATAAAAATAGTATTAGGAATAGGGATAGTAATAATAGTAATAGGAATAATAATAACAGTTATAGCGATAATCATAATAGTTATAAGGATAAAGGCAATAGTAATACGGATAATAACAATAGAATAAGGATAATAATAACAGTTATAGCGATAATAATAATCATAATAAGCATAATAATAATAGTTATAAGGATGAAGACATGAGGAATAGGGATAATAATAATAGTAATAAGGATAATAATAACAGTTATAGCGATAATAATAATACTAATAAGGATAGTAATAGTAGTTATAAGGATAAAGACAAGAGGAATACGGATATAACAATAGAATATGGATAATAATAACAGTTATAGAGATAATAATAATAGTAATAACGATTAATAATAATAGTTGTAGCGATAGTAATAATAGTAATAAGGATAATAATAACAGTTATAGCGATAATAATAATAGTAATAAGAATAATAATAACAGTTATAGCGATATAAATAATAGTAGTAAGGATAATAATAATAGTTATAAGGATGAAGACAAGAGTAATACGGATATAACAATAGAATATGGATAATAATAACAGTTATAGAGATAATAATAATAGTAATAACGATTAATAATAATTGTTGTAGCGATAGTAATAATAGTAATAAGGATAATAATAACAGTTATAGCGATAATAATAATAGTAATAACGATTAATAATAATAGTTGTAGCGATAATAATAATAGTAATAAGGATAATAATAACAGTTATAGCGATAATAATAATAGTAATAAGAATAGTAATAACAGTTATAGCGATATAAATAATAGTAATAAGGATAATAATAATAGTTATAAGGATAAAGACAAGAGTAATACGGATATAACAATAGAATATGGATAATAATAACAGTTCTAGCGATAATAATAATAGTAATAACGATTAATAATAATAGTTGTAGCGGTAGTAATAATAGTAATAAGGATAATAATAACAGTTATAGCGATAATAATGATAGTAATAAGGATAATAACAATAGTTATAAGGATAAAGAAAAGAGTAATACGGATATAACAATAGAATATGGATAATAATAACAGTTATAGCGATAATAATAATAGTAATAAGGATAATAATAACAGTTATAGAGATAATAATAATAGTTATAAGGATAAAGACAAGAGGAATACGGATATAACAATAGAATATGGATAATAATAACAGTTATAGCGATAATAATAATAGTAATAACGATTAATAATAATAGTTGTAGCGATAGTAATGATAGTAATAAGGATAATAATAACGGATATAGCGATAATAATAATAGTAATAAGGTTAATAATAATAGTTATAGCGATAATAATAATAGTAATAAGGATAATAATAATAGTTATAAGGATAAAGACAAGAGGAAAAATGAAAGTAACAATAGAATAAGGATAATAATAACAGTTATAGAGATAATAATAATAGTAATAATGATAATAATAATAGTTATAAGGATAAAGACAAGAGGAATACGGATATAACAATAGAATATGGATAATAATAACAGTTATAGCGATAATAATTATAGTAATAACGATTAATAATAATAGTTGTAGCGATAGTAATGATAGTAATAAGGATAATAATAACAGTTATAGCGATAATAATAATAGTAATAAGGTTATAATAATAGTTATAGCGATAATAATAATAGTAATAAGGATAATAATAATAGTTATAAGGATAAAGACAAGAGGAAAAATGAAAGTAACAATAGAATAAGGATAATAATAACAGTTATAGAGATAATAATAATAGTAATAATGATAATAATAATAGTTATAAGGATAAAGACAAGAGGCATACGGATATAACAATAGAATATGTATAATAATAACAGTTATAGCGATAATAATAATAGTAATAACGATTAATAATAATAGTTGTAGCGATAGTAATGATAGTAATAAGGATAATAATAACAGTTATAGCGATAATAATAATAGTAATAAGGATAATAATAATAGTTATAGCGATAATAATAATAGTAATAAGGATAATGATAATAGTTATAAGGATAAAGACAAGAGTAATACGGATATAACAATAGAATATGGATAATAATAACAGTTATAGCGATAATAATAATAGTAATAACGATTAATAATAATAGTTGTAATGATAATAATAATAGTAATAAGGATAATAATAACAGTTATAGCGATAATAATAATAGTAATAAGGATAAAGGCAAGAGTAATACGGATGGTAACAATAGAATAAGGATAATAATAACAGTTATAGCGATAATAATAATAATAATAAGGATAATAATAATAGTTATAAGGATGAAGACATGAGGAATAGGGATAATAATAATAGTAATAAGAATAATAATAACAGTCATAGCGATAATAATAATAGTAATAAGGATAATAATAACAGTTATAGCGATAATAACAATAGTAATAAGGATAAACTCAAGAGTAATACGGATAGTAACAATAGAATAAGGATAATAATAACAGTTATAGCGATAATAATAATAATAATAAGGATAATAATAATAGTTATAAGGATGAAGACATGAGGAATAGGGATAATAATAATAGTAATAAGAATAATAATAACAGTAATAGCGATAATAATAATAGTAATAAGGATAGTAATAATAGCTATCAGGATAAAGACAAGAGTAATACGGATAGTAACAATAGAATAAGGATAATAATAACAGTTACAGCGACAAGAATAATAGTAATAAGGATAAAAATAATAATAGTTATAGCGATAATAATAATAGTAATAAGGATAATAATAATAGTTATAAGGATAAAGACAAGAGTAATACGGATAGTAACAATAGAATAAGGATAATAATAACAGTTATAGCGATAATCATAATAGTAATAAGGATAATAATAATAGTTATAAGGATGAAGACATGAGGAATAGGGATAATAATATTAGTAATAAGAGTAATAATAACAGTTATAGCGATAATAATAATAGTTACAAGAATAATAATAACTGTTATAGCGATATAAATAATAGTAGTAAGGATAATAATAACAGCTATAGCGATAATAATAATAGTAATAAGGTTAATAATAATAGTTATAAGGATAAAGACAAGAAAAATAGGGATGATAATAATAATAATAAGAATAATAATAACAGTTACAGCGATAATAATAATAGTAATAAGAATAATAATAATCGTTGTAGCGATAATAATAATAGTAATAAGGATAATAATAATAGTTATAAGGATAAAGACAAGAGAAATACGGATAATAATAATAGTAATAAGAATAATTATAACAGTAATAATGATAATCATAACATTCATAGAGATAATAATGATAGTAAGATGTATACGAATAATAGTTATAAGGATAAAGAGAAGAGTAATACGGATAGTAATAATGGAATAAGGATAATAATAACAGTTATAGCGATAATAGTAATAGTAATACGAATAATAATAACAGTTATAGCAATATAAATAATAGTAATAAGGATAATAATAATAGTTATAGCGATAATAATAATAGTAATAAGAATACTAATAACAGTTATAGCGATAATAATAATAGTAATAAGGATAATAATAATGGTTAAAAGGATAAGGACAAGAGGAATAGAGATAATAATAATAGTAACAGGAATAGGGATAGTAATAATAGTAATAGGTATAATAATAACAGTCATAGCGATAATAATAATAGTAATAAGGATAGAGGCAAGAGTAATACGGATAATAACAATAGAATAAGGATAATAATAACAGTTATAGCGATAATAATAATAATAATAAGGATAATTATAATAGTTATAATAATGAAGACATGTGGAATAGGGATAATAATAATAGTAATAGGAATACGGATAGTAATAATAGTAATAGGTATAATAATAACAGTTATAGCAATAATAATAATAGTAATAAGGATAAAGGCAAGAGTAATACGGATAATAACAATAGAATAAGGATAATAATAACAGTTATAGCGACAATAATAATAATAATAGGGATAATTATAATAGTTATAAGGATGAAGACATGTGGAATAGGGATAATAATAATAGTAATAAGTATAATAATAACAGTTATAGCGATAATAATAATAGTTACAAGAATAATAATAACTGTTACAGCGATATAAATAATAGTAGTAAGGATAATAATACAGCTATAGCGATAATAATAATAGTAATAAGGTTAATAATAATAGTTATAAGGATAAAGACAAGAATAATAGGGATGATAATAATAGTAATAAGAATAATAATAACAGTTATAGCGATAATAATAATAGTTACAAGAATAATAATAAATGTTATAGCGATATAAATAATAGTAGTAAGGATAATAATAACAGCTATAGCGATAATAATAATAGTAATAAGGTTAATAATAATAGTTATAGGGATGATAATAATAGTAATATGAATAATAATAATAGTTATAAGGATAAAGACAAGAGAAATACGGATAATAATAATAGTAATACGAATGATTATAACAGATATAGCGATAATAATAATAGTAATGAGGATAGTAATAATAGTTATCAGGATAAAGACAAGAGTAATACGGATAGTAACAATAGAATAAGGATAATAATAATAGTTACAGCGACGAGAATAATAATAATAAGGATAAAAATAATAATAGTTATAGCGATAATAATAATAGTAATAAGGATAATAATAATAGTTATAGAGATAATAATAATAGTAATAATGATAATAATAATAGTTATAAGGATAAAGACAAGAGGAATACGGATATAACAATAGAATATGGATAATAATAACAGTTATAGCGATAATAATAATAGTAATAACGATTAATAATAATAGTTGTAGCGATAGTAATGATAGTAATAAAGATAATAATAACAGTTATAGCGATAATAATAATAGTAATAAGGATAAAGGCAAGAGTAATACGGGATAATAACAATAGAATAAGGATAATAATAACAGTTATAGCGATAGTAATAATAATAATAAGGATGATAATAATAGTTATAAGGATGAAGACATGAGGAATAGGGATAATAATAATAGTAATAAGAATAATAATAACAGTTATAGCGATAATAATAATAGTTACAAGAATAATAATAACTGTTACAGCGATATAAATAATAGTAGTAAGGATAATAATAACAGCTATAGCGATAATAATAATAGTAATAAGGTTAATAATAACAGTTATAGCGATAATAATAATAGTAATAAGGATAACCGCAAGAGTAATACGGATGGTAACAATAGAATAAGGATAATAATAACAGTTATAGCGATAATAATAATAATAATAAGGATAATAATAATAGTTATAAGGATGAAGACATGAGGAATAGGGATAACAATAATAGTAATAAGAATAATAATAACAGTTTATAGCGATAATAATAATAATAATAAGGATGATAATAATAGTTATAAGGATAAAGACAAGAAAAATAGGGATGATAATAATAGTTATAAGGATAAAGACAAGAAAAATAGGGATGATAATAATAGTAATAAGAATAAATAATAATAGTTATAAGGATAAAGACAAGAGTAATACGGATATAACAATAGAATATGGATAATAATAACAGTTATAGCGATATTAATAATAGTAATAACGATTAATAATAATAGTTGTAGCGATAATAATAATAGTAATAAGGATAATAATAACAGTTATAGCGATAATAATAATAGTAATAAGGATAAAGGAAAGAGTAATACGGATGGTAACAATAGAATAAGGATAATAATAACAGTTATAGCGATAATAATAATAATAATAAGGATAATAATAATAGTTATAAGGATGAAGACATGAGGAATAGGGATAATAATAATAGTAATAAGAATAATAATAACAGTCATAGCGATAATAATAATAGTAATAAGGATAATAATAACAGTTATAGCGATAATAACAATAGTAATAAGGATAAACTCAAGAGTAATACGGATAGTAACAATAGAATAAGGATAATAATAACAGTTATAGCGATAATAATAATAATAATAAGGATAATAATAATAGTTATAAGGATGAAGACATGAGGAATAGGGATAATAATAATAGTAATAAGAATAATAATAACAGTAATAGCGATAATAATAATAGTAATAAGGATAGTAATAATAGCTATCGGGATAAAGACAAGAGTAATACGGATAGTAACAATAGAATAAGGATAATAATAACAGTTACAGCGACAAGAATAATAGTAATAAGGATAAAAATAATAATAGTTATAGCGATAATAATAATAGTAATAAGGATAATAATAATAGTTATAAGGATAAAGACAAGAGTAATACGGATATAACAATAGAATATGGATAATAATAACAGTTATAGCGATATAATAATAGTAATAAGGATAATAATAATAGTTATAAGGATGAAGACATGAGGAATAGGGATAATAATATTAGTAATAAGAGTAATAATAACAGTTATAGCGATAATAATAATAATAATAAGGATGATAATAATAGTTATAAGGATGAAGACATGTGGAATAGGGATAATAATAATAGTAATAAGAATAATAATAACAGATATAGCGATAATAATAATAGTAATAAGGATAGTAATAATAGTTTATCAGGATAAAGACAAGAGTAATACGGATAGTAACAATAGAATAAGGATAATAATAACAGTTACAGCGACAAGAATAATAGTAATAAGGATAAAGACAAGAGGAATAAGGATAGTAACAATAGAATAAGGATAATAATAACAGTTTATAGCGATAATAATAATAATAATAAGGATAATAATAATAGTTATAAGGATAAAGACAAGAGGAATAGAGATAATTATAATAGTAATAAGGATAATAATAACAGTTATAGCGATAATAAAAATAGTAATAAGGATAGTAATAATAGTTATAAGGATAAAGACATGAGGAATAGGGATAATAATAATAGTAATAAGAATAATAATAACAGTTATAGCGATAATAATAATAATAATAAGGATGATTATAATAGTTATAAGGATGAAGACATGAGGAATAGGGATAATAATAATAGTAATAAGAATAATAATAACAGTTATAGCGATAATAATAATAGTAATAAGGATAGTAATAATAGTTATCAGGATAAAGACAAGAGTAATACGGATAGTAACAATAGAAGAAGGATAATAATAACAGTTATAGCGATAATAATAATAGTAATAAGGATAAAGGCAAGAGTAATACGGATAGCAACAATAGAATAAGGATAACAATAACAGTTATAGCGATAATAATAATAATAATAAGGATAATAATAATAGTTATAAGGATAAAGACAAGAGGAATAGAGATAATAATAATAGTAATAAGGATAATAATAACAGTTATAGCGATAATAAAAATAGTAATAAGGATAGTAATAATAGTTATAAGGATAAAGACAAGAGGAATAGAGATAATAATAATAGTAATAAGGATAATAATAACAGTTATAGCGATAATAATAATAGTAATAACGATTAATAGTAATAGTTGTAGCGATAGTAATGATAGTAATAAGGATAATAATAACAGTTATAGCGATAATAATAATAGTAATAAGGATAATAATAATAGTTATAGCGATAATAATAATAGTAATAAGGATAATGATAATAGTTGTAAGGATAAAGACAAGAGTAATACGGATATAACAATAGAATATGGATAATAATAACAGTTATAGCGATAATAATAATAGTAATAACGATTAATAATAATAGTTGTAGCGATAATAATAATAGTAATAAGGATAATAATAACAGTTATAGCGATAATAATAATAGTAATAAGGATAAAGGCAAGAGTAATACGGATGGTAACAATAGAATAAGGATAATAATAACAGTTATAGCGATAATAATAATAATAATAAGGATAATAATAATAGTTATAAGGATGAAGACATGAGGAATAGGGATAATAATAATAGTAATAAGAATAATAATAACAGTCATAGCGATAATAACAATAGTAATAAGGATAAACTCAAGAGTAATACGGATAGTAACAATAGAATAAGGATAATAATAACAGTTATAGCGATAATAATAATAATAATAAGGATAATAATAATAGTTATAAGGATGAAGACATGAGGAATAGGGATAATAATAATAGTAATAAGAATAATAATAACAGTTATAGCGATAATAATAATAATAATAAGGATGATAATAATAGTTATAAGGATGAAGACATGAGGAATAGGGATAATAATAATAGTAATAAGAATAATAATAACAGTTATAGCGATAATAATAATAGTTACAAGAATAATAATAACTGTTACAGCGATATAAATAATAGTAGTAAGGATAATAATAACAGCTATAGCGATAATAATAATAGTAATAAGGTTAATAATAACAGTTATAGCGATAATAATAATAGTAATAAGGATAAACGCAAGAGTAATACGGATGGTAACAATAGAATAAGGATAATAATAACAGTTATAGCGATAATAATAATAATAATAAGGATAATAATAACAGTTATAGCGATAATAATAATAGTAATAAGGATAAACTCAAGAGTAATACGGATAGTAACAATAGAATAAGGATAATAATAACAGTTACAGCGACAAGAATAATAGTAATAAGGATAAAAATAATATTAGTTATAGCGATAATAATAATAGTAATAAGGATAATAATAATAATTATAAGGATAAAGACAAGAGTAATACGGATATAACAATAGAATATGGATAATAATAACAGTTATAGCGATAATAATAATAATAATAAGGATAATAATAATAGTTATAAGGATGAAGACATGAGGAATAGGGATAATAATAATAGTAATAAGAATAATAATAAAGTTATAGCGATAATAATAATAGTAATAAGGATAGTAATAATAGTAATAAGGATAAAGACAAGAGTAATACGGATAGCAACAATAGAATAAGGATAACAATAACAGTTATAGCGATAATAATAATAGTAATAAGGATAATAATAATAGTTATAGCGATAATAATAATAGTAATAAGGATAATAATAATAGTTGTAAGGATAAAGACAAGAGTAATACGGATATAACAATAGAATATGGATAATAATAACAGTTATAGCGATAATAATAATAGTAATAACGATTAATAATAATAGTTGTAGCGATAATAATAATAGTAATAAGGATAATAATAACAGTTATAGCGATAATAATAATAGTAATAAGGATAAAGGCAAGAGTAATACGGATGGTAACAATAGAATAAGGATAATAATAACAGTTATAGCGATAATAATAATAATAATAAGGATAATAATAATAGTTATAAGGATGAAGACATGAGGAATAGGGATAATAATAATAGTAATAAGAATAATAATAACAGTCATAGCGATAATAATAATAGTAATAAGGATAGTAATAATAGTTGTCAGGATAAAGACAAGAGTAATACGGATTGTAGCAATAGAATAAGGATAATAATAACAGTTATAGCGATATTAATAATAGTAATAAGGATAATAATAACAGTCATAGCGATAATAATAATAATAATAATAATAAGGTTAATAATAATAGTTAAAAGGATAAAGACAAGAGGAATAGGGATAATAAAAATAGTAATAGGAATAGGGATAGTAATAATAGTAATAGGAATAATAATAACAGTTATAGCGATAATCATAATAGTTGTAAGGATAAAGGCAAGAGTAATACGGCTAGTAACAATGGAATAAGGATAATAATAACAGTTATAGCGATAATAATAATAGTTATAAGGATAAAGGCAAGAGTAATACGGCTAGTAACAATGGAATAAGGATAATAATAACAGTTATAGCGATAATAATAATAGTAATAAGGATAAAGGCAAGAGTAATACGGATAGCAACAATAGAATAAGGATAACAATAACAGTTATAGCGATAATAATAATAGTAATAAGGATAATAATAATAGTTATAGCGATAATAATAATAGTAATAAGGATAGTAATAATAGTTATCAGGATAAAGACAAGAGTAATACGGATATAACAATAGAATATGGATAATAATAACAGTTATAGCGATAATAATAATAGTAATAACGATTAATAATAATAGTTGTAGCGATAATAATAATAGTAATAAGGATAATAATAACAGTTATAGCGATAATAATAATAGTAATAAGGATAAAGACAAGAGTAATACGGATATAACAATAGAATATGGATAATAATAACAGTTATAGCGATAATAATAATAGTAATAACGATTAATAATAATAGTTTGTAGCGATAATAATAATAGTAATAAGGATAATAATAACAGTTATAGCGATAATAATAATAGTAATAAGGATAATAATAACAGTTATAGCGATAATAATAATAGTAATAAGGATAATAATAACAGTTATAGCGATAATAATAATAGTAATAAGGATAAAGGCAAGAGTAATACGGATGGTAACAATAGAATAAGGATAATAATAACAGTTATAGCGATAATAATAATAATAATAAGGATAATAAGAATAGTTATAGGATGAAGACATGAGGAATAGGGATAATAATAATAGTAATAAGAATAATAATAACAGTCATAGCGATAATAATAATAGTAATAAGGATAATAATAACAGTTATAGCGATAATAACAATAGTAATAAGGATAAACTCAAGAGTAATACGGATAGTAACAATAGAATAAGGATAATAATAACAATTATAGCGATAATAATAATAATAATAAGGATAATAATAATAGTTATAAGGATGAAGACATGAGGAATAGGGATAATAATAATAGTAATAAGAATAATAATAACAGTAATAGCGATAATAATAATAGTAATAAGGATAGTAATAATAGTTATCAGGATAAAGACAAGAGTAATACGGATAGTAACAATAGAAGAAGGATAATAATAACAGTTATAGCGATAATAATAATAGTAATAAGGATAAAGGCAAGAGTAATACGGCTAGTAACAATGGAATAAGGATAATAATTACAGTTATAGCGATAATAATAATAGTAATAAGGATAAAGGCAAGAGTAATACGGATAGCAACAATAGAATAAGGATAACAATAACAGTTATAGCGATAATAATAATAGTAATAAGGATAATAATAATAGTTATAGCGATAATAATAATAGTAATAAGGATAGTAATAATAGTTATCTGGATAAAGACAAGAGTAATACGGATATAACAATAGAATATGGATAATAATAACAGTTTATAGCGATAATAATAATAGTAATAACGATTAATAATAATAGTTATAGCGATAATAATAATAGTAATAAGGATAATAATAACAGTTATAGCGATAATAATAATAGTAATAAGGATAAAGACAAGAGTAATACGGATATAACAATAGAATATGGATAATAATAACAGTTATAGCGATAATAATAATAGTAATAACGATTAATAATAGTAGTTGTAGCGATAGTAATAATAGTAATAAGGATAATAATAACAGTTATAGCGATAATAATAATAGTAATAACGATTAATAATAATAGTTGTAGCGATAATAATAATAGTAATAAGGATAATAATAACAGTTATAGCGATAATAATAATAGTAATAAGGATAATAATCACAGTTATAGCGATAATAATAATAGTAATAAGGATAATAATAACAGTTATAGCGATAATAATAATAGTAATAAGGATAAAGGCAAGAGTAATACGGATGGTAACAATAGAATAAGGATAATAATAACAGTTATAGCGATAATAATAATAATAATAAGGATAATAATAATAGTTATAAGGATGAAGACATGAGGAATAGGGATAATAATAATAGTAATAAGAATAATATAACAGTCATAGCGATAATAATAATAGTAATAAGGATAGTAATAATAGTTGTCAGGATAAAGACAAGAGTAATACGGATTGTAGCAATAGAATAAGGATAATAATAACAGTTATAGCGATATTAATAATAGTAATAAGGATAATAATAACAGTCATAGCGATAATAATAATAATAATAATAATAAGGTTAATAATAATAGTTAAAAGGATAAAGACAAGAGGAATAGGGATAATAAAAATAGTAAATAGGAATAGGGATAGTAATAATAGTAATAGGAATAATAATAACAGTTATAGCGATAATCATAATAGTTATAAGGATAAAGGCAAGAGTAATACGGCTAGTAACAATGGAATAAGGATAACAATAACAGTTATAGCGATAATAATAATAGTAATAAGGATAATAATAATAGTTATAGCGATAATAATAATAGTAATAACGATTAATAATAATAGTTGTAGCGATAATAATAATAGTAATAAGGATAATAATAACAGTTATAGCGATAATAATAATAGTAATAAGGATACTAATAATAGTAATAGGAATACGGATAGTAATAATAGTAATAGGTATAATAATAACAGTTATAGCAATAATAATAATAGTAATAAGGATAAAGGCAAGAGTAATACGGATAATAACAATAGAATAAGGATAATAATAACAGTTATAGCGACAATAATAATAATAATAGGGATAATTATAATAGTTATAAGGATGAAGACATGTGGAATAGGGATAATAATAATAGTAATAAGAATAATAATAACAGATATAGCGATAATAATAATAGTAATAAGGATACTAATAATAGTAATAGGAATACGGATAGTAATAATAGTAATAGGTATAATAATAACAGTTATAGCAATAATAATAATAGTAATAAGGATAAAGGCAAGAGTAATACGGATAATAACAATAGAATAAGGATAATAATAACAGTTATAGCGACAATAATAATAATAATAGGGATAATTATAATAGTTATAAGGATGAAGACATGTGGAATAGGGATAATAATAATAGTAATAAGAATAATAATAACAGATATAGCGATAATAATAATAGTAATAAGGATAGTAATAATAGTTATCAGGATAAAGACAAGAGTAATACGGATAGTAACAATAGAATAAGGATAATAATAACAGTTACAGCGACAAGAATAATAGTAATAAGGATAAAGACAAGAGGAATAAGGATAGTAACAATAGAATAAGGATAATAATAACAGTTATAGCGACAAGAATAATAGTAATAAGGATAAAGACAAGAGGAATAAGGATAGTAACAATAGAATAAGGATAATAATAACAGTTATAGCGATAATAATAATAATAATAAGGATAATAATAATAGTTATAAGGATGAAGACATGAGGAATAGGGATAATAATAATAGTAATAAGAATAATAATAACAGTTATAGCGATAATAATAATAATAAGGATGATAATAATAGTTATAAGGATGAAGACATGAGGTATAGGGATAATAATAATAGTAATAAGAATAATATAAAAGTTATAGCGATAATAATAATAGTTACAAGAATAATAATAACTGTTACAGCGATATAAATAATAGTAGTAAGGATAATAATAACAGCTATAGCGATAATAATAATAGTAATAAGGTTAATAATAACAGTTATAGCGATAATAATAATAGTAATAAGGATAAACGCAAGAGTAATACGGATGGTAACAATAGAATAAGGATAATAATAACAGTTATAGCGATAATAATAATAATAATAAGGATAATAATAACAGTTATAGCGATAATAATAATAGTAATAAGGATAAACTCAAGAGTAATACGGATAGTAACAATAGAATAAGGATAATAATAACAGTTACAGCGACAAGAATAATAGTAATAAGGATAAAAATAATATTAGTTATAGCGATAATAATAATAGTAATAAGGATAATAATAATAGTTATAAGGATAAAGACAAGAGTAATACGGATATAAACAATAGAATATGGATAATAATAACAGTTATAGCGATAATAATAATAATAATAAGGATAATAGTAATAGTTATAAGGATGAAGACATGAGGAATAGGGATAATAATAATAGTAATAAGAATAATAATAACAGTTATAGCGATAATAATAATAATAATAAGGATGATAATAATAGTTATAAGGATGAAGACATGAGGAATAGGGATAAT